>CM034152.1:781605260-781862327 GCA_019776745.2 Taxus chinensis
TATCACTGTGTAGTACCTCCCAACTTCCTGCTTATGACCCAAATCATCTCCTTGCTTGCCTCTGTGGCAGCAACATACTCAGCCTCTGTGGTTGACAAAACCACAACCTTTTTGTAACCGTGAAATCTAACTCACTGCTGTATCACCAACTATAAATACATAACCTATCGCGCTCCTCTAGCTGTCCAAATCTTCTGCCATGTATGAATCTACATATCCACGTAATGTAGTGTCTAATCTACCAAAACACAATGCTTCTCCCATGGTCCCTCTCAAATACCGAAGGATCCACTTTACTGGCCTGCCAATGCTCTCTACCTACCCAACCCTGGATCACTCATAAAGCCTGCTCACTACTCCCACTGCATGGGCAATGTTAGGCCTAGTGCATACCATAGCATACATCAAGCTAACCAACTGCTAGACTGACTGATAGTGGTACCCTGCACATCTGGATTCTATCCTCCTCAGTCTTAGGACTACTGCTCCTTTGATAATTTAAAGTAACCCTGCCAAAGGAGTACCAACCAGTTTAGCATCCTGCATACTAAACCTCTCTAAGACCTTCTTTATGTACTCTTCTTGAGATAATACTAGCTTCCTCTCCTTCTTGTTCCGAGTTATTCTCATACTAAGGATTTGTTTTGCTGCCTCCAAATCCTTCATAGCAAAGAAGTCACCTAGCTGCTTCTTGAGCACCTTTATTTCCTGCATGTTCTTCCCTGCAACAAGCATATCATTTACATACAGGCACAAAATAATATAACTACCATCAAGAAACTTCTTGATGTACACGCAATGGTCTGAGTGACACCTGGAGTAACCCTGCTCCTGCATAAAACTATCAAACTTCATGTACCACTGTCATGGAGCTTATTTTAGGCCATACAAGCTCTTCTTCAATTTGCACACTAACCTCTCCTTCCCTTTGACCTCATAACCCTGTGGCTGTTGCATGTATAATTCCTTCTCCAACTCACCATGAAGGAATGTAGTCTTCACATCCAACTGTTCTAAGTGCAGGTCTTCTACTACAACTAAACCAAGAACAGTCCTAATAAAAGTCATTTTAACAACCAGAGAAAAAATTTCATCAAAGTCTATACCTTTCTTTTGTGTAAATCCTTTGACCACCAATCGGGCCTTGTATCGTTTCCTGCCTCCATCTTCTTCATTGATTCTATACACCCACTTGTTCTACAATGCTCTCTTGCCCTCAGGTAGCTCCACCAGATCCCAAGTCTGGTTTTCCATAAGAGATCTATGCTCTTCATCCATGGCCTGCTCCCACTTCTTCCTGGGATCCACCTACACTGCTTCCTCAAAGCACTCTGGCTCTCCACTATCAGTAAGCAATAAATAATTCAAAGATGGAGTAAATCGTTCAGGTTTCCTTCTTACCCTAGAAGACCTTCTCACCTTAGGAGTTTGGGGTTCCTGATGAGTAGGTACTTGAACTGGCTATGCCGGAACATGCTGTACCTGAACATGCTGTGTCAGAATATGTTGTACTGAAAAGAAAATTTTCCTCTGTACTATGTGTCATGATAATAGAATCAGAATCCTTAAGTGGATTAAACATGCACACCTCATGATCAATGTGGTCCTTAAGAACCCTAAGAAATAGGTCATTTAAATACTCTTTTGTAATATCCTCCACACGCAAGGAAAGATTTTGTAATTGATGGACATACTCCTTTACTGAACATGTTTATCATATTTTTGCTAATTGGGTGAAGTAGTTCTCAGACACACTAGAACTATAGTGTAATTGAATATCTTTAGTGAAAATTGTCCATGTGAAACTTATACCATTACTCTTACTTTGAGAACATAACCAACGATACTAGACAAATTGGTCAGTTTCTAGATATAAGGACATTATGGTCACCTTTTGTCCCAATGGGATCTGATTGAGATAAAATAAATTATCCATTTAGGTAATCCAATGAGTGGATCCTTTCCATAGAATTTACGCATTTCCAATTTTGGAATAATTCCCCACCATTGATGAGGAGATCCACATGAATGTGTAAATGATCCTCCTTGATTGGAGTGATTTAGACCTGTGTGCGTATTGCTAGAGGAACCCATGTGACTGGAATTGGGATTTATTTTTGAAAGAGTGAAAAACGTCTCCTACTTAATTGATTGAAAATATGTTTTAATTTCAACCCTAAGGCTACCTTTCGGATGAAGAAGTTGATTATTGAGGTCATCCTTACCATATTATTTACCCTTTCCTGAAGTTAGATTACTACCTCGGATACTCCTAAACCAGAAGTTTCTAAATCCGTATATTCCTTACTTGGGGTTATTCCTAGAGTTTCTCGACCTTTCCCTTTCCCTCGAGTTGATCTACCAGTCATGATGTAGGGTTTGGTACTTAGGGTAGATGAAACAATGAAAAAAATCAGGGTTTGAGGTTTCATAAATTTATTGGCCGAATAGAGGAAATCATAAAGAATAAACTCTAGCTAACTTTTAGAAAGCTTTCTGATCCAAAAATGGATCAAGAAAAGTCCAATTCTATGTATTCTCTATATTTAATACTTTTTTTATAGGTTTTCAGTTGTTTCTTTCTTCATAAGATGGTCCAGTCAGGTTGGGGGTGATCCAGACACCTCTGAATGACATTATGGGACCTTGGTGTTTTGTTTCAGGGATTTATCAGTTGATGGTCATGTAACCTCCCCGAAGATTACATAACCACCATTATGTGTAGAGTGGCAGTTACGCAACCACTGTAATGTTTATGCAACTACCTCAGTGGTTATGTAACCAGTAGTTTTCAGCAAGCGGCGGTCCTGTGTGATATGGTTACAGAATTTAGGATCTCAATAGTTGCAAATGTTTGAGCTTCCTAATCGATTCGTTTCACCTCTCCACATATCCATAATATGAGAAGTTATAAATACAAGCTTTTAGAAGGATTTCAACAAGTAATTTTGGGTGAATTCTATTGTGAAAAAAATTGGGGAAGTTGAATTATTTCTTGTTTGTTCATTTGAGAAGAGTTCTTCATTTTTTAAGAGATTGTGAGTAAGTGGATACAATTAGAGGGAATGTTAATCCTTCTTAGAGCCCAATTACTGGTAGTAACTTGTATTCTTTCACACACTAGAGTTTTTCCCACATTGGGTTTCTCAAGGATAACCCTTGTCTCCTTTTGACTCTCTTTTCTTAGTTTTTAGTATAATTGTGTGTTGTTGTTGCACATTAACTTGGTTAACAAAGAAATAAATGCATTTCATTCATTTTTCATGAGTATAGTGATCTGTTTATCGTCAAAACTAAGCAGTTTATGGATTAGATTGGTATTAGAGAAATTAAGATTCCATATTTGCTCGGTTAACTTGTGTTGAGATTGTAAATAGATGCCCCTTACTCGAAAGAGAAAAGAAATCAGTGAAGGTAGCCTTATTCCTTTTGAAGAAAATATTTCTACAAGAAAATGGAAGCAAGGAATTCAAGAGATGGCTTGTAGAGAAGATGTAGATGATAGCGGTGAAGAGCATTTCTGTAATTTTTGGATCAGTTTGACACAAATGAATAATCGATAAAACTCTCTCTATATTCTTGCTATATTAATTACACAATGAATTAGGCTAATTTATAGCCATTACAATAGACTAATCTCTTCCTATAAAATAGGAAGTGTATCAAACAACTTACCTGTTTATAATTTTATGGGTATAAAAAAACTCTATAAATAATATATTGTTGAGACAATATATTATAACAATAATATTAACCATAATAAATACACACATAAATATTATTCACACACATACATATGTGAAGCACTATAATATTCCTAACAATTTCTATATGTTGGAGGTAAATTTGGCAAGTCTGTCCAAAGATGTGGGTAGTATTTCCTTGTCCATCAAGAAATTGGAGTCCATCATGGGACTACTCATGGAGAAACTTGGTATTCCAAATGAGACACTGAAATATCGCGAAGAACAGGTTCGTGAAGAAGAACCATCCCATGCCATTCCCACACCTCCTCTATTCAAAGTAGAGGCCAAGATATAAATTCAACCTTATGATTGAGATGTGAATTCTGAGAAGCTAGACCATTGGCTAGCTCAACTAGAGGTATATTTAAGTTTGCATCAAATTAATGAAATTCAACATATTTCCTTTCCTCAATTAAAATCAGCCAAACATGCTTTAACTTGATTTAAAATTTATGTTCAGACGTTGGTTGTTAAGAAGATCCCTCCAATTACTAAGTGGGATGTTTTTAATAAGATAATCAAAAATTAGTTTTATCCTATTTGTTATGAGGAAGAGAGGTCCATGTATTGGCAATATCTCAGGAAGAAACAAGGCTAGACTGTGCATGAGTATACCAATGAGGTCCGAAATAAATCTATTCATATGGGAAAGGATGTAGCAGACCGAGACCTATTAATGTAGTTTATTGGTGGACTCCATAGTCACTTAATAGTAAGTGCACCAATCTGGAGGGCCAAAAGGGGTCTTAAGTGGACGCATTTTTCTAAAAAATAAAAAACTTCAACTTGTATGAATTTTTTGAAATAGTTACACTCAAAATTGGAAGATGTTGTATCAACATGAATTATAACATTTTGAGTCTAGATTCTAAGCTACTAAATTTTATTGAAAATGAATAAGTTTAAGTGGGTCAAATAACTAAAATACCAATAGGTGCTCCTATTTTTGTTAAAAAACATAATAGAGTGACTTGCCCCCCACCATTTTTTGAGCACCATTTAGTATTTTTGAAAACCCTTTCGTAGAAAGATAGCTAGGAGCATCTAGTTTGGGCTCCATTTTTTATAGAATTTTTTAGTGAGTATTTTTTTTAATGAATTTTCTAATACAAGAATTTTAAATTTAAAAACACAAAAAAGATCCGACCGTGCCCCCCTAACTACCTCAAAAAATATCAAAAATTTTATATTATTTTAATATGTATAGAATTAGGCCTAGTTTGGGCTAGTATAATTTATTTTTAATTTCGATGAGCCAATAAAAAGATACACAATGAAAGATAAACATGTTTAGACTTAAAAAAATAGCTATAAAAATACATAGTTAAAAAATAAATACTATAGAAACCTTATATTAGTCAAAAAAATTGAAAAATTATATTTTTATAAAGAAGAAACTTTGCTCTACATCATGGTATAATTTTTTTAAAATGCATCGATTCTTTTATGTTGATTTATTATGGCAGAAGTGGCATTTTTACATTTTCCTGAAAAACATGTTGTTTTCTATATTTGTTCAGGTCCATGCCTGAGGCTTGGGGATCCAAACTAGATCCAAGCCTTGAGGCATGGATTGGAAAAAGTAAAAACACAAAACGCATGCACGTTATAACACGTACGTGCTCTTCATAGTATAAACATTATATGTTCTTTTGGCATGCTTCTATAGTATAAGATTTTTATTTATTATTATTTATATTTTATTATTTCTTATAATTTAAATTTATTTTAGTAAATAAAAGAAATTAAATCCACTCTGCACCTTATGAAACTAGTCTCATAGCTCCATAAGTCACGATTTAGGAGATAGTTTTTATAGTATAATATGGTCACTGCATAGGTATTTTTTAGGATTTCAACATTCAACCTAAAGCTTTTAGCATTTAAATTTTACAACTGAAACCCTAAACCCTAGGCACTAAATCTAAATCCTAAACCCTGAGCCCATTAATCCTAAACCTTAAAACCTAAACCCACACGATCCCTAAACCCGAAAACTAAACCCTAAACCCTAAAGCATAAACCCTAAAGCCCTAAAACCTAAACCTTAAACATCTAGCCCTGACCATAACCCGTGCAGCCCTAAACGTCCCCTGAGCCGTGAAGCCCTAAACCCTAAGGCTAAACCATAAATCTAAACCTTAACCCATGAACCATGATCCCTAAATGCTAAAACCTAAACCCTAAACTATAAAACTATCTAAACGTAAACCCTAATCCCTAAACCCTAAAAACAAATCCCTAAAACATACAACCTAAACATAAACCTAAAACTTAAACCCTAACCATTACCCTAAATACTAACCCTAAACCCTGAATTCTGTGACCTAAACGCTAAACCCTAACCCTTACCATGAGCCTAAACCCTAAAATATAAACCAACCCCCAAATCCTAAACCAAAATATAAACCCTCAAACCTGAACCTAAATCCTGAACCCCCTAAAAAAAACCCTAAAACCTTAACCTAAACGTAAACCTTTAACCTTGATTTCTGAGCCATAAACACGCAATAAACCTAAGCAAATCCTGAGCTCTAACCCTAAATTTATACCAAAACTCTTAACCCCGCACACCTGAGACTAACCCCTGAACCATGAACCCTAAAAACCCTATGTGCCCTTAAACGCTAAAAACCATATGCCCTAAACCCTAAACCCTAAATCCTACCTTGAACATGTTTAGGTTGTGGATCCTATGTTCATGTGTGAAAGTGTTAAAGACTGTACACTAAGAGTAATCTTTTCTTGGCCGTCAAAAAAATGTGCCTGATATAATGGGAAACGTGCTTTTCTTCTCACATGTGTGGGATTTTATGTATGGTTAATGGGCCGGTTTTGTCTCATTGTTTTTGATATACCAAAAAAACCCGCAATTTTGTGTCAAATTACTTAAGTAGTTGTATATTTATGTGTTTTTTGTGGCATTGGTAGTATACATGTAATATTGGTAGATGTGTTAATTCGGGTGTGAATTCTGTGAGTTTTTGTTGATCATGTCCACAGCTCAAATGATAGTGGGTATTGTATTGCAGAGGAAGCAGTGGCTTGAAGTAAAAAGAGCTGAATGGATGATTTTGGTGATCGTAGCCCAAATTGTTGGTTAACCATGTTAAATCTTGTCTCTTTTTTGTTAATGTTATTTTTATTTCAAATTTGTAATATATTCTTTTTTTGCAATTAGTTTTCCTAATATTGTTATTCTTTGAGTGGATTTTTTCAACACTATTTTTATACTCTTTTCCTAACAAGACCCCTACTACAACCATGATCCCTGAGCCCTAAAATATAAGCCTTAAACCCTAAACCACATAACCCTAAGCCTTAACCCTAACCCTAACCCTGAGCCCTAAATGATAAACCCTAAACCTTAAGCACTAAATGTTAAATCTAAACCCTAACCTTCTCAACACTAAATCAATTAACCATAAACCCTAAACCCTGATCCATAAAGCCCTAACCATAAATCTAAACCTAAACTAAACTAACACCCTAAATCCTAACCTTACCCCTAATCTTGACCCTTACCATAGACCCCTAAACCCTAAACCTAAACCTTAAACCCTGACCATTAGCCCTAAACCATAACCCGTAAAACCACGAACCATATTTCAGCATATTTCGCTAGTCTCATGTCTAGAACCGATCATTGGTTTTCTTGTCAACTAACTTATTTTACGAGAGGGTGGATAAAAACTAAATGGATATGACATCTACCTTGTTCTTGCAATGCATATTACACATCTCTTCCAAAACCATTTATCCCCCATATACTTGCAATCTTGAATGTCAATTTCGTCAACTCTGAAGACAACAATTTCACATTATCATATTCCATGTCATGGTACTATTAATGCCAGGATGACCCATTGGAAGCTCGAAAAAATAACCATCGTAACACAAAAATTCATCTAAAAAAAATGAAAGAAAAACATAGAGAATATACCAATGCGGAGGTGTAGGATCAGAATTGAATTGCCCGCATTATCCTCTCCTCTAGAGAAAGAGAAAGCTCTTACTGCTACTGGAATGGATTAGAAAATTTGACGAATTTCTGACTGTTCAAAATAAGACAGTACACAGGGGAATGGATAAGAACACAAAGGGATTCTCATTCATCTAGTAAAACGCTTATATTTTTAGTTTTGAATGGGATTCAAGTTGGCCCTACAACTTAGCGACTTCCTTCATTGATAATTCATTCTATGATAAAACATGCATCCGTCAAAGAACCTTACAAAAGATATGGGTATCTACAAGCCTATTGAAGGGTGTGATTTTGATTTCCTTCCAAACACTTGAAATTCCTAATATTTAGAGGTCATAACATGAATTTTACAATATCTCTTCATTGTTTATAAATGGAATGCAAGTACCAATGTCTCCCGATTCCAAGGATCAAGGACTATTAGGGTCTGTGGAAGGATTGGACATTCATGAATCATTGAGTGTCTGAATCGAATGTCATTGTATGTGGAGAACATTTTCAAACATTTGGAGTATGCCATCTTGTCAAATAAAATTGAAACCTTAGAATCCTCTCAAATTTTCTCCAGCTTACACAAGCATTAGACATTTAACTTCCCTTTGTTTTCGATATGAAACCTTTATTCCTGACAGCTCGCAACTGAAATAATTATTCAAAGAGTTTTGGGTTCAAAACATTTGTTTGTAACCAAAATTGTCTTGGATATCTAGCATGTCCTCATTCAAAATATCAACAATAGATGAAAGACATCAAATTGTTATGATCTCTTTGAATGTTCTATCCTATAAACAACTGAACCTTTTTCAGTTGAATATCTCTGTAATACTAATAAGATATGGTGTAAAACACAACATTACAACATGAGTAAATAGTTCCCAAGGAGTGAAATAGTGGTCCATTGATGGGAATAATAAGATAGTTGTACTGGGTAATCATTTATTTGTACCGAATTATTCGTGGATATCTGGAATTTACCCTCCTTCACAATTATCAGCCAGATGAAAGGCATCAAAATGTGATAGCACTCCCTTTGAATTTTCTACTTACAAATCAAGATGACCCTTTTCCAGTGAATACTCTCTTGTCCATAATAATAAGGAAGTGAGTAAGATTACAAAACATTCTAGTGATTGAATGAGGTGACCTAATGTTTGATTGCCCTCGAAACTTGTCCTTAAACCCTTATCCTTAACCGCCCTGATCCCTCTAACCCCTACAAACCCCTGAGCCCTATAAAGTCCCTGAAAAACATCTCATGCCCTAAACCCTAAACCCAACCGCGGCCTTAAATCTTAAACCTTAATTCCCTAAACCCTAACTTAAACTTTATACCTAACCCGCTACTACTCTGCGCCCTAAACCCTAATCCTAAATCCTCAACCTTAAACCACCCTCAACCCTAAACATAACCAACCCCTAGGCGCCTAAACCCGACCAGCCCCAACCATAACGGTTAAAGAAGACTTCTTCCTGATGATTCAGGAGTTTCTCGAAAGACTTAAGATGAAACAATAGAATGTCGAGAGGATTATCTCAAATACTCATATAAGGTGGAGATCTATCTACATGTTGATTCAAGCTCTTATATATTCTTGTCAGGGCTATCTTTTTTCCGTACAACTCTTCAGCTTCCCTCTAAGCTCAAAATGAAATAGGATCCTAAAATTTGAGTTTCCAGGAAGATAGCATTTTTAAAATACGTTTCATTGATCGTACATGTGATTATATTGTAGTATTCATGAGTTAGAGGATCAAGAACACTGTAATGTCGTACTCACATTTCATTCAAGGATTCCTCCCTACACTTCCGGAGAGGAAACCCTTTCCATGAGTAAACAAATTGAGAAAAAAGGTGTCCATATACCATAATCATGCTTCAACCTCCACCCTAGGTTTCATCTTTGGTGGCTAGTAAATTGAATTGTGAAGGATTACTTTTTAAAGTTTCGAAATGTGGAGTCAAGGTGAGTACATGAAGAAGAATCATATCCTGAACTCTATCAGTACCTCTCAACTCCTCTCCAAAAATAAGCTAAAATGAGCTTAGTCATTGCCACCAATGTCTTTAGGACCCTATCACGTGTGAAGATTAAGGCACTCATTCTATCTCAATTGAGATACATATGAGACAAATAAACATTTTGAGCAATCTTGAAATTGATTCCATGAAAGTAAATTATTTAAACAGCTAGGATAGGTGAAGGGATTGATCTTTATATTTGCATTCCACCCTGTTTCTTCTAAAGAATGAAAGCAATTACTGCAGTTCCACTTGATGTAATGTCACTTGGTACTCTCGTAAAAAAACCCCTTCAAACACTTTCGTATTGTGGTGACTAAAACTACTTAAGGAGTAGGAAAATTACAATCACCTCATTTTTGTCCATAGGATAAAATCCCATCAGGTAGAAATCCTCTTTGTCAACGTGAGGCTATCATTTTAGTAAGAATGTAAAGATGAAAAAAATAGGAATTGGAATAAGGATATTAAAATACTCTATAAAGGTGGTAATAATCAACATTGATTCAAGGCTTTAAATAGTTTCTTTTAGGTACTGTAAAACTCTTCAGGCTCCCTCTAAGCTCAAAATGAAATAGGACCAAATTTTGAGTTCCAGAAGAATTAGATTTTTAAAATAGTTTCATTGATCGTAAAAATGATTTGTAGTAATTTCATGTCGAAGTAAATGGAGGTCATAACATGTAAGTCGTACTCATATTTCTTTAAGGATTCATCCCCCTATCCGAGGAGGAAAACCCATTTCCATGAGGAACAAATTGAGAAAAAAGGTGTCCATATACCATAAGCATGCTTACACCCAGGTTTCATCTTGGTTGAAGTAAATTGAATTGTGAAGGATTCATCATATTTAAAGGTGAAATGTGGAGGTCAAGGAGTGACGTGAAGATAATCATATCCTGAATCTATCAGTGTACCCAAATCTCTCCAAAGAATAAGCTAAAATGAGCTAGTCATGCCACCAAGGTATTTAGGACCATCACGTGTGAAGTATTAAGGCATCATATATCTCAATGAGATACATATGAGAAAAGAAACATATGAGAATCTTGAATTTGATTCCATGAAAGTATTATTTAAGAGCTAGGAAAGGTGAAGGGATGATCTTTATATGGAGCACCATGTTTCTAAGAATGAGCAATTATCTGAGTTCACTTGATGTAATCTCATTGGTACTACTCGTAAAAACCCATTCAACACTTAGTAGGTGATAAAATTACAATCACCTCATTTTTTTCAAGATAAGAATCCCATCAGGGAGAAAATCTCTTTTGTCAAAAGTGAGGATATCATTTTAGTAAGAAGTAGATAAAGCAAAATAGACTGATTCGGTGTCACTAAAGTGTAATTATGGATAAATTTTTAAACAATTAGTAACAATTTCAAACAGTGGTAGGGCCAAAATCTAATCCATAAGGTCAAAAACCTAACAAAACAACTAATATTTTTTCGCAAAAACAAAGATCGACTAATATATGGCATATAAAGTTTTTAGGTCATGCTTGAAATTCTAAAAAATGAGTAATAACTGACTAAAGATTAGATTCTTGAAAAACTATCTTCTAGATTATAACTTTTCAGAGCTATGGGACATTCTCATCAGGTGCATAAGTGAACCTAAATTCCATAATTTTACTAAAAATACAATTTTATATATGATAAGAAATAATAAAATTAAAATAAATGTAATAAAATGTGTAAACACATTTATAGCACTAGAAATGCGTACACTCTATAACACGTGCACATTTTAGGTTAGTGAATTCATGAGCCTAAGAAAACATAACATGATCACGTTATTGTAAAATGTGATCATGTTTTTCTCATTTTAACTTTCTTGTCTACTTTTGACCCCCCTAACTTGGTGCACTTACCCTTAAGGAGACCCATTCTCTTAGCCAAGCTACCAAATGTAGATGAAGTTTATATGCAAGCTCACTACTTAGAAATGGACAAGAAAAAGAGGTCATCTACCTCTCAGCATGTTTCGAACAAACAAGGTGACACTAAGTAGAAGGATAAAGGAAAAGGAAAGCTAAGAAAAATGTTACTTCTATTTTTAAAAAGGATACTAAAATTTATCGTCAGCATTGTGATGTTGACACTCATTTCGAGGAAAAATGTTGGAATCTCCACCCAGAATTACATCCCTTCAAAAAAAAGAAAAATAAGAAGAAGGTCATGACTACCCTCTAGGGAGAGGAAGTATTTTGCAGCGAAGAGGTGGATGAGACTATGTGTTGTGCCTCCATCCACAGAGAGGTATGTTTGGGTAGTAATAGTGTTGTTCAATAAAATGAACTAACAAAGCTCTTTCATTTAAAAATTCAAGTGAAGAAAACTAAGGTGGATGATCTTTTTTATGTGTGTTCTCAAGCTAATTTGATTATTAAAGATTTAGTGGATAGGCTAAACTTGGAAAATTAAAATCACCCAAGTCTATATTATTTGGGTTGGGTAAAGAAAGTTGTAGACATCAAGGTTACTAAGAAGTGTAAGATCACTTTTGGTATTAACAAAAATTTTATTGATGAAGTTATTGTGGATGTTGTTCCCCTTGATGTGTGTGGCGTAGTATTTAGCAACCCATATTTATATATCAGCGATGTTATGTTCGTGAGGAAAGCTAACCAATACCGCTTGTTGAAGGATGGAAAGAGCTACATCATTTCATCCTATTTAGGAGATTCGAATATATCTTTGGTAAGTTCCAATGAAGCCCGAAATATCACTAATGCTAGAGGTGAATTTGCATTGCTTATGTTGAGGAATATTCCTGATGATGAGATTGTTACATCTAAAAACACTTGCATCATGTTCTTTAATAAAGAGAAGACACAAATAACATAGCTGGTTTAGGAATTTAGAGACGTCTTTCAGGAACCTACAGGGCTGCCCCCAATCAGGGAAATTGAGGATGATATTCACTTGCTACGAGATAGTCCACCTCAAAACTTGGGATTATACTAAAAATCTTTGAAATATGCCAATGAGGTAAAATAACATTTGCAATATTTGATTTAACAAGGTATAATCCATTCTAGCACTTCTCCATGTGGTTCTCCAATTGTTTTAGTACCTAAGAAAGATGGTTCATAGAGAATGTGTGTTGATTATATAGTTTTAAATAAAATAGCCATCAAGAATAGGTACCCATCTTCCTTGCATTGATGATTTATTAGATCAGTTACACTATGCTAAATATTTTACTAAGATGTATTTGAATTCTGGGTATCATCAAGTACGGATTAAGGAAGAGGACATCTAGAAGACAACATTCAAGACCAGGAAAGGGTTATATGAATGGTTGGTATTATCGTTCGGGCTATGCAATGCACCAGTTACCGTCATGAGATTGATGAATGAGTTAATGAGGCCATTTATTGATTCCTTTGTTATTGTGTACTTGGATAACATTCTGGTTTTTAACAAAACTTTTGAAGAGCATATTTACAATTTGCGTCAAGTTTTACGAGTTCTTAAGGAGAACCAACTTGTGTTGAATGAAAATAAGTGTGAGTTTGCACAATAGTTCTTTTCTTTTTGGGACATGTGGTTGGAGATGGAGAGCTAAGGATTGGTCCGGTAAAGATAGGGGGCATTCAGAACTTGCCTACACCATCAACTTTGATAGAGACCAAAGGTTTTTTGGAAGTAGTTTAATATTTACAGAAGTTCATTAAGAACTTCTCTTCCATAACAATGCAACTACGTTTAGTGACAGTAGGGGGTAAGACATTTGATTCAGGTAAGAAACAACAAATTAATTTTGAAACATTTAAAATATAAAATTAGTCATGCTCCAGTTTTGACCCTATCTAACTTACATCTGCCCTTCAAAGTGGAAACCGATGCCAGTGACTATGTTATGGGGGATTTCCTACTTCATGGAGGTATGCTGGTATTTTATCACTTTGAATTGTTTCATGATGCAATTTTGAATTATTGTACTTATGATAAGGAATTGTATGCTCTTGTTCAATTAGTTAAGAAATGGAAACATTATTTGATAGGTAAGGAAACTATCATCCACATGGATTATCAACCTCTCCAATATCTGTAGGCTCAAAGAAAACTTTAGCAAGCTAGACACTATAAATGGATGGGGTTCTTACAACAATTTCATTTAATTATTGAATATAATAAAGGTGTGACTAAAAAGTTAGTTGATATGTTATCTAGACCTCATTTGCTTTCAGCTATGGGCACATTAACTCTTCTTGAGCCTATTTTGTGTGAAGCATATCAAGAAGTTTACGAGTAGGATATGGATTTTGCAGATATTTTTCAGTAGAAACCTCCAAGCAAGGGTTTTACACCTAGAGGAGAATACTATTTACAAGATGGTTTTCTCTACAAAAACGAGAAACTTTATGTGCCTAAGGGGGAAAGAGTGCATTTGATGAGAGAAGAACACACTTCCATGGTATTTGGTCACTTTGGGGTGACAAAAACTATAGCACACTTACAGAGGTATGTTTGTTGGCCAAAAATGTAAGCCAAAGTTGCTAAATTCATCAGGGGTTGTGTTTTATGTAGTACAAGCATGCATAATAATAGGAAGTTGGGGTTATATATGCCATTGAAATTTACTTCCCAACCATGGGAAATTATTTCCATGGATTTTGTGGGTGGTTTGCGTACCTCCAAAAAATGTCATGATTATATATTTGTAATTGTGGATTGATTTAGCAAAAAATGTATTCTCATTCCTTTCAAAAATACCATTAAGGCAAGTGATGCAACTGAGTTATTTTTTGCTAATATGTGGGTTCACTTTGGTTTTTCTAGCTCTATTGTGTCAGAAAAGGACTCACGGTTTGTAGGAAATTTTTGGTCGACTTT
Organism: Taxus chinensis; assembly: GCA_019776745.2. Lineage (NCBI taxonomy): Eukaryota > Viridiplantae > Streptophyta > Pinopsida > Cupressales > Taxaceae > Taxus > Taxus chinensis. The sequence continues at coordinate 781,619,857 of CM034152.1, forward strand.
GTGGGAAAATATGGATACGAATCTAAAGAGATCTACCGCCTTTCATCCATAGACAGATGGGAAAATAGAGGTGGTGAATTGTATCTTGGTCCAACTCTTGAGAGGGTAGAACATGAAACATCCAAGGACCTGGGATGAGAACTTGGTGTATAACCAACATTCTTATAATAGGAAAATTCATGTTTTGACTAGTAAAACTCCTTTTGAAACATGTTTTGGTTATTTCCATAAGAGTGATTTTGATGTTGTTTTAAGATTACCATGCAGAGACAACGGGAAATTGGAACTGAAGGTCCACAAGGCTAAGAATATTATTGAGAAAATTCAACAGATACACCTTCATGTACAAAAGAGGTTGACATAGTCACAGGCTAAGTAAAAAGCACGACATGATCATCATAATGTTAGAACTATAATATTAAGTGCATCATAATATATAGTTTATCTTGAAACAATATAGAATAAACTATATTCATATTATTTAAATATAAACTTTATATTAGGGGTTGGTTAATTTAATTAATCAACTAATTAAATCAGGGAGGTGTGCCTCATCACTTAATAAGGTTATAACCCTTTGGGTTATTTAAATATGACCTTAGGTCATATTCAGGATATCGAATTAAGATCAATCGATAAAATAATATTCTAAAGGAATATAAAGGTAAATCCTGGTAAAAATATGGAGTAGAAGTGAGGAGAGAGTTACTGGACTGGTAAGTGTAAAAGTTTCTTGATAGTGGATTTATTCTGTGGTTTTGACCCATTTAGGGGTTTTCCATGTTACGTGTTGTGTTATGAGTTTAATGTGTTTTATTTAATTTATTTATGATGTGTATGTTATAATGTTTTACTTTATAATAATTAATTAATTAATTTAGTTGGTTATTACAACTTTTTCACCCCTCGTCTTGACATGGTACCAAAGTGAGATTAATAAATTAAATTTAATCCTAATGTAACCTAAGGTTTGTAAACGATTGGGAAGGTAGTGTAGACACCTAAATTTGGTCACACTCCCCTTAGCCCCTAGTCAAATAACCAACTCAAACATTTTCATTTAACCATGGCCCCCTTTCACCCCACATTAATATTAATTTAAATATTTTAATTAAATTAATACCCATCCTCACAATATACATTACTTAATTATCTTAATTGACCTAATTTCCATCTCACCTAGACACCTCACCTACACACCTCATTGTAGACCAATTTATAACAGGTTGCCATAACTAACTAAGACTTAGTCCCACTTACCTTAATGAGATAAGACTTAGTTTAACCCTAAAATCACATGCCTATTATTCCTCTAACCACATTCCCGCTCATTAGAAGGGAAACTTCCGTTTCGATCCATGCAAATAAACAAACCTGATCCAAGAGATTATGAAAATATGCCATTTTTAGTAAACCTAGGGAATCCCACCTTAACCGACGCCGGTCATACCTAAACTGTTGCCGGTCAATCAGGAACTATCTTCGGTTACCATTTATTCCCTTTAGGAACCTTGTTTGAGAGGTTGGCAGATTCTGGAATCAAGGAGGAGAGAGCAAAGCTACATGTAAGCATAACCAGTGTCTTTTTGTACATCCAGACATCTGTAGACAACACCAGGATGGATCCAGGGGTATTGCACTCACGGTAACATCCCGGGAAGCACCTTTGTGGCACCAAACACCATTCCTCTAATCAACCGTCATCACCATCTAGCCATCAAACCTGCATCATAGTAAGTATACTTTTAACCAACATTTATCTATTTTAGTTTAGTAGGCTCTGTTACCTCTCTTATCAGTTTGTACTTGTACTCCCATTCCCCCACTATTTACCTTCTTGCAGACTTAACCATTTCTTCACCCACACCTTTAAATCGCCCATACCTTACTGTTAAGTACCTCTGAGTATACCTAAGACCTTCATAGACCTCTCCATTTCCCATTCCATTCCTGTTTAGTCTCATATCAACCTCTACAACTAGATCTCATTAAGTTTCTTTCACCCCGACCCTATCGACATCGGTTACCCATGACCGTCATCGGTACTTTCTAAACCATCATCGGTTATATTAGACTGATGTTGGTCTCTGTGTTTAATACCTTTTTCCAATAATAGAGCCAAACCACCTTCATCCAAGTGACCTAAGCAATCCAGAACCTGACCCTGACCAATTCCAGTACCTTGACAATTACCGCTCCATTCAGATATGATTATAGCCTAGCCTGTTATGATTAGATTTGCTTATTGTATTTGAATGAGATACCTAAATCATATCAAATATAGTAGGACTTTGTTTATTTCTCGCATTAAGTTGTTTTAAACAATGGATTGACAACCATCTATGGAGTATCACATTTTCCAGATCTAGCACACGCTAGGAAATCCACTGTCATATATTGTTTAACTCTACTTTGGTGGTCTTTTTTTCTATTTTAGGTAGTTCCTCCTAGCCAAAAGGAAGCTCTCACGGTCAACATCAGATCGAGAATTCAGAACGCACGCATTGACCTCCAACCAACCCACACAATAGGTATTCCTCCTTAGCCCATGACCCTATCTGTTTCATCATTCAAAACGTAAAAAAAATGGTGAAACATTTTGGCACGCCTGGTGGGACCCATCAGAGGTTCTCTTGCATTCATTCATTCCTAGGTGAAAGCTATGTATTTATTTCCCTTCAAAAGGCTTACACATTAATTTTCTTCTTTGGAATCATTCTTCCTCTCTCTATTGTCTAAACACAATCGTGTTTTTGTTGCTTTAAAAAGAACACATTCTTTTTTCTTTTTTTGCATCACATTAGTGAAAGAGCATCCCTCTTCCTATTCATCAATTGTTGCATCGAAAATCACACTTCGATTTGGGCTTAAAATAATCGCATTACATTTTGATTTGCTGCATTTTAGTTCACATTAAAATGAGGGCAACCTATATGCTGGGATTCATGCCCAGCTGATGGTCGACACAATTGAAATGTAGAAAGCACTCTCTTTCTTCTACAAAATTGCACAAATTCAAACGTACACATTTTCTTAAACGAAATCTTACCTGGGAACGCCTGTCAATGATCAAATGATCAAAGGATTGGCAGGTACTCCCCAATTGATTATCTTTGTCCAGTCACCTATCAGAGAGCACCCCCTACCATAAAATATCTTGAAACCTTACCTTTTAGATATCCTCCTTTGTAGGACGACTTCCCAACCAAAAATTCTATTCTGAATTCACATGGACAGTTCTAAATAACATAAGCTAAACAAAAATTAAAAAAACCACTTTTAGGATCATGTTTTGTCTTAGCTTTCTACTTGACTTGTGTTTTGAGGTGTGAGACTACGAATCTACAGTTTTTTCTTCTTCCTTACACACTCCACCATCATAGTTGGAGTATTCTAACTTTGTATGAGTGTGCATGGGCCCCATATTCTCATTCTCAGGTTTCTGAGTTTGATTCTTCACTTAATTTAATTCACAAAACCCAATTTCTTCATTACTCTCTCATTTCACGGTAACCGGCATCAATCCAACAACCATAGTTGGTTCACATCTGACCGTCGTCGGTTAAATCTAACCGGTGTCGGCTTATTTCTTTATAGTTATTTTTCTTGGAATATCCTCCATCATTCCTTCTATTTTTTTGACCTTCATGGCACCATCCTTTTTCCCTTTCATTGATATTTTGTCATACACTTTTCCCCATCACACATTCATCAGTCTTGTTTCATTTTCTGAAACTGGTATCTTTCCACAGTGACCGCTATTGGTTGTTGTAACTGTCATCAGTTTGCCCTTGACCGTCATGAATTTCATGTGTTTGGTTTTCAAAGGATAAAAATTGACCAGATTCACCTTCCAGACCTCAGTTTTCTCTATTCCTACTATTTTCTGTATCATTTACAGAATACAGTCTTACCAGGTCAACACTTATTCACATGGTGTTAACTCGCATACAAACTAATGCCCTTGTATTCCATGCCGACCATTAGACACTCCCACTTAGTCCTTCTCCACCTTCTATCCTATCACCTATGGATCCGACGCAGCCTATTACCATTTCTACAGGCGACAAGGAGTTTGCAAGACTCCTTAATCAGAATCTCATGGCTTTAAAATTTGATCTTGCCCACTCATCCACTCGAGATTACTTAGGACAGTTGATATACGACATGCCTGTGTCCATCTCTCCTTCCCTTTCCCCCTCTGCTACGTTAGCCTCTATTAGCTTGACTCTACCCTCACATGCCTTACCCTGGGTAGTTTCTTAGCTAGGCCCGACACCCGCTATGACTACCACATATTCCATATCCGTTACACCCGTTGTGTTGAGTGTTCCTTCATCTACCACCTAGAGCATAGTCTTGTCTACTCCCATTACCTCGCACATACCCATTTCCACACAACCACCTTTGGTGTCAGTGATCCCTACCCCATTTTAGAATATTGTCCTTTCTATCCCACAATCTCTACCTCCAATCAATACCTGAATCACTTTGACTACCCTACATGCATACACGTATTACCAACAACCCCCTATCTCGTCCGCCATTCATTTTGGGCATGTGCCTACCGTTTCAATCCCCCATTTGTAACCCTCCTACTCGGCATCACCATATACTGGAATTCCACCCACATCATACATTCAATACCATCCCTCTTATATCACAGGAGGTACCCTTCCCTCATAACCCACCAATGACCTCATTAAGTTAATAATGGAAAATATGTATACTTTAGAAGCATCGGTCTCCGGTTCATGCAATTCTCTAACTTACGATGAAATTTGCAATGAGCCCATTCATCCATCCATTCATATTTTCCCTTATCTTGCACATTGGGAAATGCCTAAGTTTAATCATTTTAATAGTAAAGAAGACCCGCAAGATCATTTACGAGTGTTCAAACATGGGTGTTACTTGATTGCCCATGATGATGCTTTAATCTTGCGGACTTTTCCAATATCTTTGATGGGGCCTACATTAGACTGGTACAATGGGTTACCCAGACATTCCATCTACTCATTTAATCAGGTAGCCCAAGCCTTCTTAGACCACCTCTCGATTAACATTGTCAAGAATGTCACCATGACTGACCTCTATTCCAAATGACAGTATGACGAAGAGTCTATCACTGACTTGGTCACTCGTTGGTGTAGCTTAATCAATCAGCTCACATTTTAATTACCTCAAACCAAGCTCATAGAACTATTTACTCGGGCCTACGCTAGACACATCTCTCCAACCTTGCAGGTTGAAACCTTCCACACCTTCGACGAGGCATTCACCATGGCATGAAAATTGGAGATCCGTGCTATCGAGAAAAAGAAAATCCATCTACGTAACAAAAATTACGCATTCAAATTCAACGATGCTTCTTCATCCTCGAAACCCCAAAACACATATTGAAAGGCCAAGGGATTTGCCAACGCGGTAGTTCTTAAGGCCGGACCAGCTCGCCCGTCCAATGAAGTGAAACCATCTTCCAATCTTTCCCCTATTGAAACTTTTCAATTCAGACGGGAACAACGAAAGTACACTCCAATCGAAGAGCCATATCCTGCAGTATTGGAAAAACTCCTCAAATTTGATGTCATTACTCTTCCACCTATTAAAACATACTGGTTTCGACCCCGCTCGTCCCATGCTAGCATGGTATAAGGAACACGACTTTTGTAACTATCATCATGTCAAAGGTCATAGTGATGGCAATTACATCACCTTAAATAATATCATACAAAAAATGTTAGATAATGGAGATCTAGTCTTGGATAACCCAAATGCACTAGCTAACAAAAACTTACACATCTTTAGGAATCCATTTGCAAATCACACTTCATCTTCTTAGCCAAGCTAGTAAAGCTTCGACTAATGAGGGGTAATGTCCATGAAGTATCCATGCCATTTTTGATAACATACCCAGTCGCTTTCCAATTACCCCCTGTTCCTTCTATCGAGGAAATCCTAACCCGAACTCCCCTACCTATCAAGTGAAAGTCCCCTTCATCTACTTCCCCACCTATGGAATAGTTCCATTTTATTTGCTCCTTCACCCATATAGGAGTCCCCTTCATATTCCTCCTTCACGTGTAGAAGAACCCATTATCAATAACAAACCTACTTCACCACTCCTCCCTCAAACTAATGAGTAGTAACCAGTCATAACTCTCCTACCCACAGGAGACACCTAATCATCTCCTATACCAATTGTAAGGAGAGCCCAATGTGTCCCATTCATCATCTCCTCTTACCCATCAGGAGATCCTTTACCAGCACGCCATTTCCTGTCGGTGGCCATTCACCCTCAGCATTTCAGGGACCCTATGTAGATCTTCTATTAGTCTATTTTACCTACAAAAGCCGGAGGCTAACAAATTCCCTATCTCCCAAATGCATTTTACAAGGTATTTCTATTAGGACAACATCGACCCTTGCCTACCGATGGTACCCTTTTCACACCTGAGCCAATCGTTTAGATTATGTGGATAGAGCCTTACGTTAGGGACATCTGTTATTACCAAATTTTAACCCAAATACAGATGTCACTCACTAATACCTCCAACATTTACTTGAAAGTGTTTCAAACAACCATGCCAAATCTACCTCTACCTATTAGGAACATCTTCTGCGTCTTCCCCTGTGTCTATGTCCAAACCCTTTCCTATGACCCAACGTACACCTACACCCACAAACGCTACCCACATGTATGTCAACTCCTATATCTAAACCCATCGCTGCCTTAGGGGGTCATGCCGACACCAATCCTTGTTCATCCACCTATTAAGTTGGATTTAGCCACATCTTCCCAAACCCAAACCAAACTCATACCCCCATGCAAAAAGACGATCCATCCCACTAAACCATGTACACCAGCCTCACCCATCAAAATTGTATCCCCTTCACCTTTTCCATCCATCTTAGGACCTCACCCGTACTCTCTACCTAAACAACCTCATGCCCCAACTAAATCCAAAATCAAGAAACGCATCGCTTCATCATAACCACCCACTGTACCCAATTTACCCTACACAATAAACACCCTTTCCATTCCCTAAATCTTCCTTACCACCTATACCTCCACGATCTACCATAGCTCCATCATTACCTATGAAACTATATACTTCAAAGCCTACACCACTCACCAGCTCTTCACTAACTACTCCCAAATCACTGATACTACCGTCATGGGTAACACATCCTCTTCCATGCTCTATTTTTCCTTCAAAATCACGCTCTCCTGCCGTGCCTTTACCAAAGAAGGTATAAAAGAAATTGAAAAATACACTACCCTCCCAAGGGGTGGTCAAACCCATAACACCTCACGCTGTTAGTGCATCCACAATGCCTTTACCTAGGAAGGCACAACCCAAACCCAAAACCATACAAAATCTACCAAACCCATGGTTCATCTAACCTCTCCTCTGATTTCCCCCTCCCATGTAACAACTCTACCATCACCTTCACCCACCATTCAACTCTAAACCTACACTCATCTCACACTGTGATCCATTGGCGGGGTCATATGCCATCATCTTAGCCAATCTCTTGGACACCTTTGTGATCACATTACCCCCACTAATCGACCATAAAACAAAATCAAACCCAAACCAAAAGGGTTTAATGATAGTAAAATTTTTGCCTACCATCATGTGCTAGGACATGATGTAGAGAATTGTAACACACTTAAAAAAGTTCTTAACCAATTGTGTCCTCCTAAAACAAATTTTTAGAATGATGACCTTCTAGATGATGACCCAACTCCACCCTCACCAAACATTCCCAGCATGCTTTGCACATACCTATTCAACAACCCGTATCTCCACCCCCACAACCTTTTTATCCACATCTGAAGTTTAAAATCAAGATGGTCCATATCAGAGAACTAGCCAAAACTCCACTGAAATTCCAGTGTGTCTTCCTCATTTCACAAGGTTCGTATTCCCCACTAGAATTTTTATCCCTCATACCACTATAACTTTTATGACACACCTTCCCCATCCACATATCTCCCTCAAATCAATATGATCCATGTTTCTACCCAGGCCCAGAAAGAAAAAGGTAAAGAGAAGGAAACAAACCCATCAACTAACCTTGTTTACCCAACATACTATCCGCACCCACACCAAAAGTTACCATTCACGGTCCTCCCTATCCTATCTCTGATGGAGGTGGCCCATTGTACCATGTTAAAACAATTGCATCAATCCCCTTTGAAAATGTCTCTCTACGACCTTGTTCAAACTTCCGAGTCCCACCGAAAATCCCTTCATGGAGGTTGTCCAGTCCATCAAGGTTTTACCCAACGACCCTACACCAGTTTCTTCCATCATTACCCCTCACCACATAGCCTCCCTTACCAAATCACCTCCTTCTTCTAGTAACACTTTCACTCCCCATGTGGCTACCCTCACCTTCTCAGACAAAAACATCACACCCCTCCAAGTAGATGACCCCGATCCTGCCCTTTTCATCTCCATCCATATCAATAATATACATGTGTACGACACGTTATGATCGATAGGGGCACTGACATTAACATTATCTCTTCCCATGCATTCAACCAAATGCACATACCCGATAATTACATGCATAAACACCCCGCCATGTTGCACTCATTTAATGATGTTACTCACTTTTATGCATTGGGCACCGTCATCCTCCATGTTCGTGTGCATCCCCATACTATGCAAGAGTTTCTCTACATTTTGGAGGGTGAGTTTTAATATAAATTTTTTCTTGGAAGACACTGGATTCATGTCATGGGATGTGTTCCTTCCACTTTGCATCATTGTGTAAAATTTGAACATGAAGGACATACCTACACCATACTCGCTGACCCCTCGCCATTTAAAACTAGTAGCATGTTGTACCAACCCAATGACGTCCTTGTCCCAGTTAAGACACCTACCACAACCACTTCTTCATCTTTGTCCAATGACCCATCTACCCATATTTCTGCTACTTCTCCTATACCTCACCCATTCTATTCCTACCAGCCGCCATCACCTCTACATCTGACCCATCCATTAACCCATCCACTTCCCATAATCACCAATTTTCTTGCCTCATCTCAATGACATGGTTATTCATCTATCCCCTCCACCCACATACCTACTACCGATCCCTTACAAAGACATGTTTCAATGTCTCACTCTAGGGGAGTACCACTTTATATAGTGTTAACACCTTTCTTACTCCACAAGAGTATGGTAACTTACACCAACACCCTCGCTATGACCACTACATAGGATAGGTTGTCCCTGTATGGCCCTCCTCACCTTTAAACAAAATTCATGAATATGGGGGACATTGATACCTCCATCTATCTACCTGAACCACCATCCCAAACATGCCTCTTTTCCTTTGACCTCTCAATCTCTCACCAACTCGTCACTTCACCCATACTTTCCTATATTGTTGTGCTTGGAAAGGCTTTAGCTTTTGTCTCTATGAACAAGGTTGTCATACCGTCATCCCATGTACTACTTGTAAACATGATGACCGCAGTGGTATTGGCTATGACATGTCATCAACCAAGAAGGACTGTGTTGAACTCATTCAAGATGAAAACCATTCTTCACCTTGTTCTTCAACCCTACCCACTTCACCCATGGAGTCCTTAGATCCTGAATCTATTCCTCTTAACTCTTTTTTTTCTGTGAACACCATATCCTTATGACCTCTAACTTATCAATGTGCAATGGTGAGGATCCCTCCTCTCTTCCCTTCCTATATCCTGATATGATCGATGATGATACACATTCTATTAATGTCATCGTTCAGTGTTAGGATGATGACTCTGTCCTCTCCTACCTTGGTACGGAATATTATTATATTCACTAGTCATTGACTTCTGAGACACAAACCATGTTGAATGCATTGACTATCAAAATCAACATTAACAATCAGGATAACTTGCACATTCTAAAGATAGGCCAATATTTACATACTTTTGAATAGGAAGCCATCACCAATTTCCTACGGGATCATAACAATGCTTTTGCTTGGTCCTATGTTGACATGCCTGGTATTGACCCCAATATCATGGTCCACAACATCGTAACCATTCCTAAAGCCAAACCTGTAAAATAGAAGCTCCGTAAAATGTATCCTCACATTTCTCTTCTTATCAAAGAAGAACTTCAGCATCTTCTCTTGGTTTCCTTCATCTTACATATTGACTATCCCCAGTGAATTTCTAATATTGTACTTGTCACTAAGGCAATAGAGGGACTCCACATTTACACAGATTTCTATGACCTCAACCTCATGCTTTCCCAAAAGATTACTTCCCTTTACCCAGGTATTGACCATTTATTTGATCTTACTGCTGGCCATGAGATGTTATCGCGCATGGATGGTTTCTTGGGTTATAGTAAAATATTACTCACGCCAGAAGATCAACACAAAACCACCTTTATCATGCCTTGGGGAAACTTCTGCTATCAATTCATGCCTTTGGGCCTCAAAAACGTTGGTGCTACATATCAACAGGCCATGATCTATATCTTCCATGACATCATGCATCGTATCTTGGAAGACTGTGTTAGATGACCTCCTCGCCAAATCTAAACATTGCACACTGAACACCTTACTGTTCTAAAAGTCATCTTTGACTAATCCATCTCATCAAGTATTCGGTCTTCCTTCAACCTAAAGAAGTGTGTTCTTCGTTGTTCTCTTAGGAAAGATCCTTGGATTTATCTTTTCTTTGCGTGGCATAGAAGTTGATCTGGCAAAGATAAAGGCTATTCTTGAAATGACTCCACCAACTAACCTTCATCAAATGTGTAGTTTTCAAGGAAAATTACAATATATCTGTCATTTTATCTCACAAATTTCCAACCGATGCGAACCATTTCATCATCTCCTCAAAAAGGATGTTTCCTTTAAATGGAATGATGAATTCCACAAAGCCTTTGACACCTTAAAACAATACCTTCTTCAGCCACCCGTCCCCACCCCACCTAAAGACAACCAACCCTTCTACTTATACATTTCTACAGCTGACCACTTCCTTGGGTGCCATGCTCGCTCAATCGTGACAAGCAAACACAGGGAACAAGTGGTTTTTTACATAATCTGTACCCTTTTAGACTATGAGAAGAAGATATACCCATGCCAAAAAAAAATTTTAGCCTTGGTTTTTGTTGGCCACTAAACTTTTCCATTATTTACTCAACCACAAAACATTTATCATTACCAATACTGACCCCGTACATTACATGTATACCAAGCCTTACCAACATCAATGTGTTGCACGCTGACTCATTCTCCTTGCCAATCTTGACCTCGAATTCATTCATCAAAAATCCATCAAGGGCCAAACCATCGCTGACCAACTTATTGATGCACCACTCTCTGGGAATCACTCTTCTAACTTTGATTTCCTTGACGAATCCATTGCTACCATCTCTTTTGATGATACCCCTTACCAAATGACCTTATTCTTTGATGGTTCTAAATTTCAGCGCTGGGGTGGTGGTAGGTGTTATCCTCATTCCTCTTGATAGTGAATCCATGCCTTTATCGTTCAAACTAAACTTTGACTGTACTTACAATATCACCAAATACAAAGCGCTCATATTAGGTCTCCAAGATACTTATGCCTTATATTTTAAGTCCATTAATATCTTTGGTGACTCTCAGTTGGTTGTAAACCAAGTCAATGGTATATACCCATGTCATAATGAAATGCTTAAAAAGTACAAACATCATGTGGACCATACATTTGACTACCTTTGATTGCTATGAACTTCAGACCGTTCCACATTCCACCAATAAATTCGTAGATACCATGTCTTGCCTTGCCTCCCAGATACCTGCTTTACCTATTGAATCACACATCTTTTTCATAGTACAAAGGTTACAGTTTCCTTCTTATATACCTTATAATGTCAGCCTTGTCAAAACCACCCCACCTGACCCACATGACCTTTTGGTATAAGAAGTTCACATAATACCTTTCCTTAGTAATCATACCTCTTGATATTACTTGCAATGGACAACATGCTTTTCTCAAAAGCGTCTCTTGCTATGTCATTATGGGTGGCCTCCTTTATAAACGTGGATTTTATGGTAGCCTCTTGTGATGAATCACCAGTTCTGAAATCCCTTATACCATCAAGGAGGTTCGTGATGGAATTTTTGGAGGTCACTTCAGTGGTCTCATTATCACTAAACATATCCTTCCCTTAGGCTATTATTGGCCAACCCTCAACTGTGATTTTTGTGACTAGGTCAAACATTGGGTGAAATGCCAACAACATGTCAACCTTCACCACACACCTAGCCATGCCTTATAGGTCACCCATTGACCTTTGGCCCTTTTCCCAATGGGGCTTGGATCTCGTTAGAGAAATCAACCCTCATTCTTCTCAAAAACACCAATAGATTATAACCGCTACTGAATACTATAATAAATGGGTAGAAGCCGTTTCCACTCATCTCCACTAAATATGAGAAAATATGTGAGTTCATCAATCATCAAATTATTTGTCTCTTTGGTGTTCCTCACCATCTTATCACTGATAATGGAAAATAAGTTAGGAACAAGACCTTACGAAACTTTGTGATGCCTTCAGCATTCAACTTAGTTTTTATTCACCATACTACCCACAAACTAATGGTCAAATAGAATCCACCAACAAAACTTTGAACAAAATCCTTATGAAAGTTGATGATACTGTAAAGGATTAGCACACACATATTCCTTTTGCCTTATGGGCTTATTACACCAGTATTCATATCTCAACCACTGCCACACCTTTCTCTTTGGTCTATGATACAGAGGTCTATCCTACCTCTCAAAGTACAGATTCCATCTCTTCGTATCTCACTCAAAGATATGCTCACCGATGATGAATTTCACCATGACCGTTTGTCACAACTTGAGCTATTGGATAAACACCATCTAAATGATCTTGACCATATCCAAATCTACCAGAAACGTATCAAAAATGCCTATGAAAAATGTGTCCATGAACACACCTTCCAGGTCAGCGACCTTGTTTTGAAGGAGAATCAAAATGTAACTAAAGAAGAAAAAATTAAGCGGGGAAAATTTTCTCCTAATTGGCTTGGACCATATATCATGACTCATGCCTACGAATCAGGTGCTTATCATTTATCATCACTAGAAGGTAAACCTGAATCTGAGCCCCTCAATTCCTTGCATCTTCGAATATTCTATTGTTGACGTCTAGTCCTATATCAATTTATGCCTATTTCATCTACCTGCAGTGGGCTACATCATGCATAGCCATAGCCCCCCGGCGCCCACCAACCATCACCCAATGCCTATAACAAACCCAGACCATACCCGACTCAAATGCATCCAACCATGGAAAACCAATCAACTGCACGCACACAATGTGCTTGTAGGCCCAACAATGAAGAAGAAATGTGCAACACAAGCTAAACCTCTGTATCCTCCCGTAGGCCCTTATCTCTCCTTATAACTGCACCAGGTAGGCTGGTCCCCAAGTAAAGCATGTCCTATCCTCCATCATATAATGGAGAACTCCCATCAAGGCCCGTGGGAACCTCCCACCCTTTGCATTTGGCAGTGCAAAACAACACATTGCCTCCATTATCAAAATAACTAATTGCATCTCCTCGGGATGGGTGGCGTACATATCTCCATAGCTCAGTCTCACGCTATGGAACCTCATCTCTACCATCCCCTCTCCAAATACTATCAACATAAGCTCCTCCAAGGCCTCTGAGGAAATAGAGTATACATGCGCTCCCACTATCGGTAGCCTTAGAGTCCTGTACACATCCTCTAAGGTGACTGTGATCTCACCTGTCGGAAGATGGAACATGTTGGTCGGGGAATCCCATATATTGATGAGAGTGACCATAAAACTTGGATCACGCACTATCTGCCTATAACATCGGATCCCAATCAGCCCCACGTCGGTCACGTGCCTCCACTCCTCATCAGTCACGTCCCTCGGAACAGCTAGCAATAAAGGTGGCACTATATCCCACATCCGAAGTTGGTCCCTCGCCTGTATCCAACCAATCACACCTTTGTTAAACCTATAACCATTCCCAAAACACCCCTTTACTTGGCTAACCCATTCCCACAATTCCTTCCTATTTTCTTTCTTCACAACTTTCGTGACTTACCCTACCTACTCTCAACACACTTACCTTCCTACCTCACTACCTCCCACCCCCTCTAACCCTTCTTTCACCTCTTTTTCCTTAAAACCTGACCGACCACATTTCTTAGTAACTGACATCGGTTATTTGTTATTCAACCGATGTCGGTTAACTCTCACCGATGTCAGTTATGCTTAACCAATGCCAGTCACTGTCGCCACGACAAACCCCGCAAACCCCATTTCTCTCTCCATAAATTCCTCCCATTTCAGCTACAAACCTACCCAACCCTAGCTTAAACCCATCCTCACCCCTATTCACCCTACCTCTGACCTCTCCCATCCCTCATTTCACCAATTTTTACCACACATTTTAATTATAAACCATACCCGCAAATTCATACCCATACCCTCTTTTTCCCACCACAAATACAAAGAAAAGTTGAGATCCTACCTCATCTCAGTGTCATCAGCATGGTGACACGACTGACCACTATGCTGGTGGCCCACCCAACCCCTCCCCCGCCTCTTCCATCCCCAGATCTACTACTGACCTCCACCCAATCAAATCGCTCACCCCAACCTCGTGGACCTATTTATTTGGCTCCTCTCACCAACCGATTCCCTTCACCTCAGCCGGTTACAGTGTCCCACATACTTTCCCCTAAAAAAGGCATAAAGTTCGATGCTCTGTCATTTTCACAAAAGCATACACGTGCAAATGAATCCGTAAAATATGACTTTTTTCTTTTTAAATACCCAAATCGACATGACTGACATCGGTCACGTTGTGCCCTTCCCAACCAATGTCAGTCATTTCATAACCGACATCGGTTACCTGCCATGCCCCTTTTAACATATTTTACCCATTTTGACCCACACTTATCCTTCCCAAAACCTTGCTGACCTTACCCACCCTTCTTGCCACCTACCTACCCACCCATATTACCTATACATGTCCTTCATTGCATTTAGGGACTTGCTATTTTATCTGTACCTCGGCCTTACCCGCACCGTGACCTATAACCCTCAACTTGGACCATTGTTTGTGACATTTGAACTCATGTGCCCATTATACCTTGCGGAACTATTACCCGTGTTGTTTTCCCTAATGACATTACCTTGCCTATTGTCGTGCCATTTATCTTGACCCACCCTTTGGTGTACTAGAACATACCAACACGTTCCTGCACCTGACCTACATTGTGTTTCTACACCATATCCTATACCTTGGATACCGGAATCACTTCAACCTTGTTTGGAGAATCCTATCTACCTTGGACGATGTAGAGTTTGTAAGCTCTTCAACCTGGTACCGTTCCACAGTTTATAACGTGTGCATGCATTTGACTGCCACTACCTTTTACCCTAGCTCATTTCCTTGTTTTCCTACTTTGACCTCTACCCTTCACCCCATATGCCCACATCGCTACTCATGCCCACTTACCTTCATTTTCACCACATCTACATTTTATCAAACCACTCACCTCTTCCGTATTCCACCTCATCAGTTCCTGGTTTGAGGGGGATCACCTATACCTACATATGGGGCACCCACATCTTATTTTTGTCAACATCACTTACCAATAAAAGCTACGTGACAAAAAGGGGCAAATGTAGACACCTAAATTTGGTCACACTCCCCTTAGCCCCTAGTCAAATAACCAACTCAAACATTTTCATCCAACCATGGCCCCCTTTCACCCCACATTAATATTAATTTAATTATTTTAATTAAATTAATACCCATCCTCACAATATTCATTATTTAATTATCTTAATTGACCTAATTTCCATCTCACCTACACACCTCATTGTAAACCAATTTATAGCAGGTTGCCATAACTAACTAAGACTTAGTCCCACTTACCTTAATGAGCTAAGACTTATTTTAACCCTAACAACACATGCCTACTATTCCTCTAACCACATTCCTGCTCATTAAAAGGGAAACTTCTGTTTCGATCCACATGAATAAACAAACCTGATCCAAGAGATTGTGAAAATCTACCATTTTTTGTAAACCTATGGAATCTCACCTTAACCGATGCCGGTCAATCAGGAACCATCGTCAGCTACCATTTATTCACTTTAGGATCCTTGTTTGAGAGGTTGGCATATTCTAGAATCAAGGAGGAGAGAGAAGAGCTGCATGCAAGCATAACCAACGTATTTTTATACATCTAGACATCCATAGCCAGCACCAGGACAGATCTAGGGGTATTGCACTCACGGTAACATCCCGGGAAGCACCTCCGCGACACCAAACACCATTCCTCTAATCATCCGTCATCACCATCCAGCCATCAAACTTGCATCATAGTAAGTATACTTTTAACTAGCATTTATCTATTTCAGTTTAGTAGGATCTGTTACCTCTCTTATTAGTTTCTACTTGTACTCCCATTCCCCCACCATTTACCTTCCTGTAGACTTAACCATTTCTTCACCCACACCTTTAAATCACCCATACCTTACTATTAAGTACCTCTGAGTATACCTAAGACCTCCATAGAGCTCTACATTGCCCATTCCATTCCTGTTTAGTCTCAGATCAACCTCTACAACCATATCTCATTAAGTTTATTTCACCCCGACCCTACCGATGCTGGTTACCCATGAGCGTCATTAGTCCCTTCTAAATAGTCATCGGTTATACTAGACTGATGTTAGTCTCTATGTTTAATACCTTTTTCCAATAACAGAGCCAAACCAACTTCATCCAAGTGACCTAAACAATCCAGAACCTGACCCTGACCAATTCTAGTAGCTTGACAATTACCGCTCCATTCAGATCTGATTATAGCCTAGCCTGTTATGATTAGATTTTCTTATTGTATTCGAATGAGATACCTAAATCATATCAACTATAATAGGAATTTGTTTATTTCTCGCATTAAGTTGTTTTAAACAGTGGATTGACATCCAGCTAGGGAGTATCAAACTTCCCGAATCTAGCACACACTAGGCAGTCCACTGCCATATATTGTTTAACTCTTCTTTTGTGGTTTTGTTTTCTATTTCAGGTAGTTCCTCCTAGCCAAAAGGAAGCTCTCACAGTCAGCATCTCATTGAGAAGTCAGAACGCGTGCATCGACCTCCAACCAACCCACACAACAAGTATTCCTCCTCATCCCATGAACCTATCTGTTTTGTCATTCAAAACGTAAAGAAAATAGTGAAACAAGTAGTTTTGAAATATTATTTAACCCCCCTTCCCGTTCCGCATAGTTGGATGGTTCGATGAATATTGCACAGGTGAAAAAGGCATTTTTGGAATTTTCAACTGCGTGAAAAGAATTTAACTTCAAGAGTTACCCAGGCTCTAGAAAGTAAGGTAAGGGTTGTAAATATTTGAAATCTTTTATATAGTTTTACATAGTTTGCCGGAATTCAAGAAATTCAAAAGGGGAAGTAAAAATACAGAGTAAAATTCAAGTTTATAGGGGGAGACAACATTCGAGAAAATAGGTTTTCTATTTTTTTCATTAGTCAAGAAAAATTCCTTGTCCCCCATAATACATTTGTATTTACATTATTTACTATCAATTTTTTGAAATCCTTATTCATGTCTCAAATAGGGCCCCTGTATTTTTTTTTGATCCTATAGTTTAATACACACTATAATAATTGTATAGTTTTTTAAAAAAATGTTTGTATTTTATAAAAATTACAATATAAATATATATGTGTATAATTTCTATGCATCTATAAATTTTTCATATGGTTTATATAAGTGTAAAACTAAAATATATAAACCTAAAACCTAAATCCTATAAACCTACCTAACCTATACCGAAAACTATATTAAAACCATATATATATATATATATATTTCTATGGGGGAGGCCCCCTTCATACCTCCCCCTCCCTGGTGAGTGTCATGTGGCACTCGCTGCATGCTTCTACGAACCCCCTCTGTGTTGTTTCCACGTATCCTCATGGGCCTCTATCTCTCTGCCTCCTACGACGAAGACAATGACCCCCCTCTTCTCTCCTTTTGCAGTGGGTTAGTCCCACATGGGGGAAAGCAAAATAACGGGAAGGCTTTAAAATCCTTCCCACATTGTATCGGTGGTATGACTGTAGTCACACCACCCCTTTTGTTTGATTCCCTCATAGGCATAGTGAGCGGTTCGGCAGTTAAACAATGCGGCTTGGTCACGGTCCTTGCATAGTTCGGCTTACATTACAAAGTGATGGTTTGTATATGGTAGTTATAAATTTGTTTGATAATAATATGGTTCGCATTGGTAATATAAATGGTTTGCATTGGAATTTAGATATAATGTGGCTCAATTCGGTTTGTAATATAAATAGCTCATCGAGTTGATTAAGCCAACTCGGTCGAGTTGACAAGAAAATCTCACCTAAAGGGGCAAGAGCTCCAAAAAAAATTACATATATCATTTTTTTAGAAATTGTATATATTAATTTTTTTTTATTTTCAAAAATATAGACAAATTATAAAAATCATTTTTGTAAAAATAATAAAATTATTGTTTTTCAATTAAAATGATATATTCCTATACGATGACAATTTTTTCGTCGTCATTTTTTAAAAAAACTAAAAAAAAATCTCTTACATTCCAATTTAATTTTTTGATATCATTCTAACGTATTCATGTATAGACTATTTAATTAACAAGACCTCCTTTTTTCAGCGTAATTTGATCGTGATCCATTACAAGGATTAAAATATGACAAGGGGAAATTTCTATAAAACTCTTATTTTAATCCTTGTTTGTTAATCATTTTTTATCTCTATTTTTAATGAAAAAATGGTGTCTAATCAATTGTCAATTGATAAATCTCAAATGTTGAATGGAAACAACTACAACATTTGGAAGATTCGATTAAAAGTAGAATTCATGGCTTGCAAATTGTGGGTAGTTGTAAATAGAACTAAGAGAGATCCTATCGGAAGACATGCAACTGTTGATAACGTCGATGCAAGTATCAACAGAAAGTACAAGAAGTGATGTCCATTATCTTGCGAAGCGTACAAGATGATTTTTTGTCTTCATATCAGAAATTAAGAGAGTCCTAGTGAGGCTTGGGCTCAATTGGATTCGATGCACGAAGGTACTCGCATTTATAAAAAATTATTAAATTGACTTTAGAGCTTATGACAACTCCTATGAAGGGAGATGAAAAAGTGATAAATTATTTAGCAAAAATCAAAAAATATTAAATCACAATTAGATGGATATGGTAGTAATTTAATTCAAGATAAATTACTTTATTTTATTATTCAATTAAATATTCATGAAAAATTTAGAAATTTCATTTCAATTTTGAATTCTAAATATCAAACAAAACAAGACATTCCATATTTGTCAAACCCTTAGTTCTCTTCTTATACAGGAAGAAACAAGTAATGACAAATTTTGATTCTAAGGAAAATTCCACACATGCACTTCTCGCTTAGAAATTAAAAGGTAAAACCTTTAAATTTAACAAAAACACAAAGCAAACTTTTAAACCTCCTAGCAAAGATAAGAAACCTTGAAAATCTAAGAGTTAGATTTGATGGAAAATGTCATTATTGTGGTAAATTTGGACATAAGAAATAGGATTGAAAATTTAAAAATAAATAAAACAAATTCTAAATTTCAAAAGGGTAACAAATCTGTTCAAAAATCAAAACCAAAATAAGAATCAGAAAAATAACCAAAAATCAAATGTGATTGCTTTGTATGTCACTTTTGTTACTGCAAAAGAAAATGAATGGATATTAGATAGTGGTTCCTCTAGGCACATGACTTTTAGATTTGATATTCTATCTAAACTTAGTGAATGTAATGAACACATCTATTTTGGTGATCATTCCATTCTCGATGTTCATGGTCAGGGAAAAGCAAAAGTAGAAAATGGTTTTATTAACAATGTGTTGTTAGTTCCTAAACTTAAAATGAATTTTCTTTCTTATTCTCAGTTAACTCAAAATAACTATAGTGTAACATTGTTAAAGGATAAATGGTTTATTAAAAATTAACATAATGTTACTATAGTTGAAGGCATTCAAAGAGATGGTTTGTATGTATTTTTTGGTTTTCCTTTTACTTCTTGTCTGTCAACTCAAAGAAGTGACATGCAATTGTGGCATGAGAGGACTAGGTCATGTTAATTTCAGGAGCATGTATGACATGTCTCGACTTAAACCTATAACTGATCTGCCTCTCATTTCCCAAAATCATGAAACTTGTGAAGTTTTCTTACGTGGTAAGCAATCTGTTAATCCTTTTCACAGTCATCATGATGATAACTCTTCAAAACCTTTAGAGCTTGTCCATAGTGATGTTAGAGGACCTATAGAAGTTACCTTCTCTTAATGGTTCTTTGTATGTTGTCACTTTTATTGATGATTTCTCTCGTATGATTTGGTCATATTTCATTAAAAATAAATCAGATGTCTTGTCAAAATTTAAGAATTTAAAGCTTTAGTTGAAAACTCTTCTAAATATAAAATTAAGAGGCTTAGAAATGACAATGGGGGAGAATATGTGAGTCAAGAATTTGACTCATTTTGTATTGAATGTGGCATTCAAAGGGAATTAACTACTCCCTATTCCCCTCAGTAGAATGGGATTGTGGAAAGGAAAAACTGCACACTATTCTGGAAATGGTTAGGACCATGATTCATTCTGCTCAAGTTCCTAAGTTCCTTTGGGCAGAAGCTATGAACATTGTTGTTCATATCTTGAACAGATTTCCCACTAAAACCTTAGTAAATTCAACTCCTTTGGAAAAATGGTCAAACCAAAAACCCAGTGTATCTCATTTAAGAATTTTTGGTATCCCATCTTCCCTCTTCATTCCAAAATCAAAACATGAAGAAGCTTGATCAGAACCTATTTTCCTTGTATCTTTGTAGGATACGGTATAAAACTAAAGGTCTTAGGATATTTGATCCCTCTCAAAAAGAGAATTTATAGAAAATAGGAATGTTAAAATCTTGGAAAAACCTTTTTTTCCTCTTCTTCTTCATCTTTTGTTATTTATGATGTTTCTAATGAAAATGAAAATATTTTTGAATTTGAAAATTGTGAAAATAATGAATGTAATGAAGAAACTAGTATTGAACCTATAGTTGAAAATGAGATTGTTCCTAGTTACTTATATAACTAAAATACCTAGATGGGTTGAGTCTATTATTCAAGACTCTAACTCAAGAAACCTTTAGAAAATGACAAGAAGTCATCATACATATCATGCCTTGATGACTTTGTATGAACCTGAACCCCAAACATTTGAAGAATCTTCTTCTAACAAAAGATGGAAAGATGCTATCAAATTTGAATATACTGCTTTGATTAAAAATCAAACATGGGAATTAGTCCCTCCTCCTAAAAAATGAAGTATAGTTAGATCTAGATGGCTATACAAGATTAAATATAAAGTAGATGGTAGTATAGATAAATTCAAATCCCTAACTTGTAGCTCGAGGGTTTACTCAAAAACTTAGTATTGACTAAGTAGAAACATTTTGCACCGGTTAAAAAATGAGCACAGTAAGGATTTTGGTTGCCTTAGCTTGCTCAATATGGTTGGGAAATCCATCAAATGGATGTAAAAAATGATTTTTTGAATGGTGATTTACAAGAAGAAATTTATATGACCCAACCTAAAGGCTTTGAAGAACCAGGAAAATAAATGTATGTTTGTAAATTAAAAAAATCTTTGTATGGTTTAAAACAAGATCCTAGAGCTTGGTATTCTAAAATTAACATTTTTTTCAATGAAGTTGGTTTTTCTAATTGTTCATCTGACAATGATTTATTTGTTAAAATTGAAGAAAAGTTATTATTCTCATTGTATTGTATGTTGATGATTTACTTATCACTAGTAATTATAACACTTTAATTATGAAAATTAAAGGAAAATTAATGCAATATTTTGAGATGACATATTTAGGATTATTACATCATTTTTTAGGCATGGCTATATTTCAAGATAAAAATTCTATTGTAGTATCTCAATCACAATATGCAACTAATTTGCTTAAAATATTTAATATGCTTGACTGTAAACTAGTTTCTATTCCTATAGAAGTAGGATGTAAACTTGATCCTAAACATACATGTGAAAAATCTAAACCTACTTTATACAGGAAACTTGTAGGTAGTTTGATTTATCTAACTATTACTAGACCTGACATTGCTTATCATTAGGGATTGCTTCAAGGTTTATGAAGGAACCTTATCAGGATCACTAGAAGTTAGCAAAAAGTAATTGTGTTATGTAAAGGGCACTATTAATTATTGTTTACATTATATTTCATCTAACAATACATATTTACATGGATATTTTGATTCTAACCATGTTGGTGATGTGATAGATTGTAAATCTACAACTGGATATATATTCAAGTTTGGTGTAGGTGTCATTACTTGGAGCAGTAAAAAGCAGCTGAATAGTTTCCATTTCTTCTACTGAGGTAGAATATAGAAGTAAATGGAAGAAACAAAAGAATCCATGTGGCTAAAAAGGATATTGGAAGAAATACACATGGAAGTTAAAGGAAGTACTCCTCTTCTATGTGATAGCCAGAGTTGTATTGATCTTGCAAAGAATCTAGTTCAGCATCAAAGAATGAAGCATATCGAGATACATATGCATTTTATTCGTGAGAAGGTTCTCACTAGTGATATAGATCTCCAGTACTACCCTACTGAAGATCAGGTGTTGCAGACTTGTTCACAAATCCATTGTGTGTTGCAAAGTTCTACAAGTTTCATGTAATGCTTGGCATTTCAGAGTTTCCATTGAGGGGGAGTGTGCATGGAAATGCCACCTCCTAATGGTCGTTGGTTGATTGACTCCTTCTCCTCTATACTTCTATTCTAGTTTAAAATCATTGTAAAAATATCTTGTATGATCTAAAAGTAAACTTATAGAGTTTTATGGGAAAAATACAGTCTAGTGTGTGCATCTATTTGTAAAGGAGGTCCTTGTGTTATAAAAGGCTCCTAAAGATGTAGTATAAGAATATTTCCATGAGAAACAGTGAGATTTAGTCTCACAAATACATGTGCTAGCCTAAACCTTTAGGGTTTATGGATTTGTAAATCCTTTTGTACAAACAGGTAATGTTGGCATATGGATCCCCACTTAATATTAAGGGGGAGTGTTAGAACTATAATATTAAGTGCATCATAATATATAGTTTATATTTAAATAATATATAATAAACTATATTCATATTATTTAAATATAAACTTTATATTAGGGGTTGGTTAATTTAATTAATCAACTAATTAAATTGGGGAGGTGTGCCCCATCACTTAATAAGGTTATAACCCTTCGGGTTATTTAAATATGACCTTAGGTCATATTTAGATATTAAATTAATATCAATTGATCAAATAATATTCTAAAGGAATATGAAGGTAAATCCTGGTAAAATACATGGAGTAGAAGTGAGGATTAGGATTTATTGGACTGGTAATTGTAAAAGTTTTCTCGGATAGTGGATTTATTCCATGGTTTTTACCCATTTCGGGTTTTCCACATTAAATGTATGTGTTATGTGTTCAATGTGTTTTATTTAATTTAATTATCATGTGAATCTTTATAATGTTTTACTTTATGAATAACATTAGATTAATTTAGGAGTTATTGGACTGTTTAAATGTTTCCTGACATATTAGTCTGGGATATTCTTTTGATGGTTTTTTACCCATTTATGGGATTTTCACGGAAAATCATGTATTCAATCCTGTTCAATCATTTATTCATTTAACTTATTTCATTTATTGTAATGTTATGTTATGAATATTTAATGAAGTTATATCATTTAACTTATCTTAGCCCTGACAATATACATGTATGAAAGTGGTGATACCATTCCATTATTACAGAACTAAACTAGAAATCTTATGTTATGAATAGTAGGGATTCATCCTACTCCCATTTAAGTACATGGGAAACATGGTTCCATTTAGTTAGCCTATAATTTTCATACGCTTGATCCCAATGATCTTAGTTACTACAGCGTGGTTAAATCCAACCAATGCCAATTTTAACTTCATTAGGAGGAGTTGGCATGAAATTTCTAGAAGTCATATCAGCAGTACCATATTTCCACATATAAAAGGACTTCAAATTGATGTGTTTGTCATGGTCAAGAAAACTTTTGTCTTTCCTTCTACCATTTTCTGACTCTAACTCACAATGGCATGTTTCTCATCCAATTACATTAAATTTTCAATGCACTCATCATACTTCCTAAGCATCATTCAATCCTTGGGATGCATGTGTGGAATAGAGATAGATTTTGATGGTAACATCCAAAGTCCTCAATAGGTAACATAACCTCTGCACAAAACATATAATTGAAAAAGTGTGGCCTTATTCAACACATTTATATGTTTAGGTCACTATATGCCAACAAGTACAGTTGACACCTGAAGCTAATCAGTCCCATTATTTCAAAATTCCATAGATCACATATGATTCCCGTTGAGTGTCTGACCCTACGATCTTGTTGAAAGCTTCTAAACAGTACCATTAGCTTGTACAAGGATACCAATAAGATGTAGTGAAATTATTATAGTGTGCCACCATAAACTCTACTAAGTGTTTAATTGATTAAATGTCTCATTTAGAAAATGGGTTCTTCATCACTTTTATGGTCAATTGGACATCTATACCTGCTGAGTGGATCTTTTCCTGTACTAAAGGCAAAAACTCCTGATATTTATACTGTCATGTACAATATTTTTTAGGAGAAAACCTCTTCCCACCTTATAAAGTAGATTCAATACATGTGATGATATAGATTCCTTTTCGACCCCTGTCTTATGCGTAAGTGTTTAACACAATAGGTCCTACAAAAATTCAAAAATTTCCTATTTTTCAAAAAATATCCATTTACCTACTATAAGATGCAGGGAAATTGTACCATACACTTTCTAGGATTAAAAAATCTATATGAAAATAATCACATAGCCTTCAACATATGTCATTGCAATTATTATAGACATCATTCCCACCATAACCTAGCCAATACAGATCTTGTTTGTTGAAATTTGGTGTCTCCTACATGACTTTTCTCCAAACCGACAAGCATGTACCAAATGAGGTATTCCTACCATGATCTTGAGTGTCATCTGAAAATTTTGTAATCAGGAGTTTTAGCAGTGCATCTATGAAAAACCTCATCATACTCATTTTATACAAATTGATTCTCAACAATGAGTAAAACATCATGGAACTATAAATTTTTAATAACAAGCTTGTTTCTTAGTTCCAATTACTTAATAATTAATATCACTTTCGTCATAACCTCAAGTAGCCACAAAAAGAATGCAAATGTCTTCAAAATGATGTCATTGGTTAGGGCTAACCTGTGGTTTACCTATATGAACAATTATGCATTTAACTCACTAAGAATTAGATATTTTATTCTATGCCATAAATCACATAACTATGAAAATCTAGATTATGCTAATCCTTGATAAGTGATCATGTCCCAATTTTCTCTGACTAAGGGATTCACTATTGACCATGAACAGTAAAATATTGAAAAAGAGGTATCTGTACAGATGAAAATTCACATGCAACCTTCAACCACACTCAACCCCCTAAGGTCACGTCGGAGCAGCCGATGTTGAATGTGTGTGGCTAACTATAGGAGGATATAGTGACTAAGATCTGGTAGTGTGATCTCATGGTAGTTGAGCTAGTAAAGGTGGATATTTAGAGACTATGAATCATGGTAGCGTAAATTCCATATGGTTTGTTTGCCTAACTGAATCTAAGCCCTAAAACTGTTTGAAGTGTCTAAATTAATAAGACTAAAATTAATAATCTATGATACTAATGAAAGGAAACTAATCTAAACAAATCACAAAACTAAAATATTATGATCACAAATAACAATTTGCTTCTATTCTAAATAATCAAATCTACTTCTACACTAAAACTAAACAAGTGATAAATATCCAGTGTGGTTATTCACCTATGCTAAGTGTATTGAATCTAAAACTAACTTAAAACAAGAAATTTTCTAAATGATCTATGATGTTTAGACAACCTCCTACAGATATTCCTCTCCTTCAGATCCACACAGATGGGAAGAAGAGGATCCATCACTGGGGATTGTTGTGAAAGATTCAAAACCTCTTGGAAATTAACTAATTACTTGAAAATGAAAGGAAATGTATTTCTACTCTATTTTATATGATGTAATAATGATAAATCGTACAGAACAAAGGAAATCAAACAACAAGTCCAACCTTGAATTCAGAGAATAGAAGTAAATCCAGTTTTGTAGTAATTTTTCCCCTCAGTATGTCCCTTTCTTTCTCCTAGTATTCATGTGATTCCAAGAGATTAGGAATGTAAGAATAGTAGTAGGAGGATGGTTCTTGAGCAATGGAAGCTTGATGGAAGTCCTGATGCAATACAAGTAGAAGAGAGATAGAATAAGATGATCAGAGCTTGGATATGTAATTCCTATCAAGATCGTAGTAGTAATACAATGAAAGATACACAAAATTCCCATGCCTTTTTCTTGAATACAAACATGGAATATATAAAAATTGAGGATAGGAGGTGTCTTCATGCACAAGGCAAGAAAATTGGGTGAAGAGGAAGTTCAACTAATTAAATATATTTGAAAATAGAAGAGGGAAGGAATACTATGCAAATAAGACAATTTTTAGGCAATTTGGTTCACAAACGCACCCTAAAAGTTGAGTTAAGTGAAGTGTTGCATTTCAAAAACATGCATGAAGAGTTTTGGAAAAAGTGTTCAGGATGGCCGCCCTATGCAAGGAGGCAGTCCCAGAACCACCACACAAGCCTGAGAGGCAGTCCTAGGACATGCATAGAATGAAGCCAAAATCTAGAAGAAATCATGGAAAATCTAAGGATGTCTAGGATAGAAATATACATTGCAAATGGGTTTAGGAACTTGAACACATTCTGAAAGGACATGAATCATAATTAGGAACGTTTGTAATCGTTTTTCAACAATTTAGCACATGAAATTTTGGGTGCATACATATTTCCCCCTCAGAGAAGTGTCTTAGCCATGAAAAGGAATAAAAACGTAGAGTCCGAGTATGGTGTTCCCAAAATAGGGATTTAGAACCTATACTTGACACGTCCGTGTGTAAAAATTTCATCCGTACAAACTCTTGCTACCTGTAAAACAAAAAGAAGACTCAAGTGTAGATAGATCAAATATTGAAAAATAAACTCTAAATCAAAATGATAAGAGGAACTACCATCTACGCGGGGATGTAGAAATATACCTACACCAACGCTCCATCCTTGTAAACATATGTACTCATAACGAAGTTATAACAACATATATATATATATATATATATAAATAAACTCATTTTCAAATTTATTTACACATATCGACTTGGTGATTTTTGATCTCTAGACCCAAGGTGACCATTTTGTTGTTCTTGAGTATGGTTGAATTGGAATGGATTTGGGAATGGTATTTTGCATTAGGCTTGGCCCTTTGATGTTTGAATACTTTTGAGAATAACTCCTAAGAAACTTGTAACTAGAGTGGTCATAAGGGGCCTCAAAGAGGCAGGTAGGCAGAGTGACTTTATTCCTTAGTCTCCATTTTGTGAGGCATATATGATGTTTTGGTATTTTTTGCTCATTACAAGTGTTTTGACCACACCTAATGTGTGATGGAATTATACAAAACTCTGAAACACCATGATATGTATAGATATCTCTTTTTGGACCGGTTATTCCTTGCAAAGAGTTATCTTACAATGATGATTTGATTCACGTGTGTACTCTTAGATGTTTAGAATTTTTGATTCTCTATGCTTTTCAAAATGAATGCAGTGGTTATGAATGCTAACAAAATGATTTTTTTTTTGTATTTTATAATGTTGATAAATGATAATGTGAACACAATGTGATGCTAAAATTTATTTTCTTTAAGAAATCTTTGATACTTCATATTGTCTTTGGAAAAACATGGTGATACAATTATATGATAAGTGAATGTACTTGCCCCACTCCCAACCCCATGTAACTAGTAGGATGTGAGGGCTCAACACCAAGAGCCAAAAAGGGCACAAGTTAAGAAATTTTATTGAATGATAATGATGAGGGAAGGACAATGGTTTGACAAGACCAAATTGAGACACTATAACCTCACCCTACTCAAGTTACCTCATAGCTTAGAATGTGAATTGCTTTACATTTTATCTAGACTTGGATCCGTAGATGGCTACTTGGTTGACAAAATATGGGTGTGGAGTTTTAAGACTCTTTTGGAATTTTGGACATCTAACTCACTTTGTTTTTTATTTAGAATTTCATAATATTTGAATGAATTGTTTCTAAATTTCAAGTTTGTCAAAGAGACCCCCTATGCCTTACCCCATGCTATAGTAGGAAGCATGGGCTCATCACTGATGGACAAGAACATAGGCGAGTAAGGGAATTTCTCTCCTTTCCCAACCCTACATCACTAGTAAGAGATGCAGGCTCAACACCGAAGGTTGGTAGGGAAAAGAAATGTGTAAAATAAATTTTTTATTGTGGATTTGCATTTGACTTATTTATCTAGGAACAAATGTTTAGAATGTTCTTATTTCCAAGAGATGTATATGGGATAGATGCGACACCATGAAGCTTCTAGAACATACTATAGGCAAAGACACCTAACCTAGAAAGAAACTATAAGAAGGACCAAGTATGCAAGCCTTGGTATAGATCATTATCAAAGATTTGTCTTATCTTGCTTGAACATGATGAAATGATTCAAGAAATAATTGATGATACTATGAATATTTGAAGAGATATGATTTGAATGTTTTTGCCAATGTTTTCAGAAGTTTTTAGGAATTCCTATAAGAATAAGTCCCTTGATCATGAAATTCTTACAAAATGAACATAGCAGATGAAAATGCAATGCGGATGTAGTAATGTACATATGGAAATGTAGGTGAAACTACATGTCATGATGTCTAAGGTGAAGAAAGTTGATGAATATCGAATTCTTCACCCCTAAAAGTAAATAGTGGAGAACCATTATTCTCAAAATTTCCATTCTCTTGACAAGGGCCTACCATTATGGGTTTCAAATTACAACCCTTTCCCAGAAGTGCATATGTCCAATCATTAAAATCATTTGTTTGAAAGAGGTGTTCATGCACCTATTTAGTCGTGTTCTTGAGACACGATGTGTGGGTGCGCATGACTATGTTTCTCAGCCTTGTTTCCTATGTGGAGTGTTCTATTTATTTGTGACACTTGCTGAATGATGAGGCCTTGCCCCATGGACATGGAAAACTTAGTTTCAAATCACACATGTGATTGAAACCTAGGATTTAGAATAGAACAAACCCTCATTGATGGTTTTGATGGGTATTATTTCAATCTCAAATTTCCCTTCTCTGTTTCCTAATTCTATCATGTTCACACTTAGGCCTAAGTCATTTTGAGGGAAGAGATGCTAAACCGATAAGACTACCAATTCCCTTGTGGTTTAAACAGAGAAGAAGATCATATTGTCACTCTCTAAGAGTTTCATAATTTCCATGTTGTGGTTTTAGTGGACACTGTTTCCATAGATATTGATTTACCCTTATCTATTTTTTCCACCTCAAATATTTTTGGGTCAATGACTTCAACCTTTGGAACATTCCCGGGGTGATCGAGGACTAACTCTTTCATTGGAGGTAATCTATTCAATTGATTCACAAGAAGCTCATACTCTATATGTAATCCTTTCTTCTTCTTGAGGTTTTATATGTGTATATAAAAGGGCTTAGGATCCCCTTGAGTGATGAAGACCTTCCCCAAATGGAGGAATCTAATCTCCCGAAACAAGGTAGAAGTGAATAGACTTCATTAAATCAATCTAGGGTCTCCCGAGGATCATGTTATAGCTTGTTTCCCTATCGATAATGTAAAACTCCGTCAAGATGGTTTTTGGACCAAGTGTGACTCAGAATAAATATGGTTCCAATCGATGTTGCTTTAAGACAGTCATACCCGCGTAACGTGTTTCTTCTTGTAGAGGAAGAAATGTGTGTCTCCATATCCCAACTTTCTGTAAGAAAGAGAAGGGAACCACATTTACAGCAGCCCCATCATCAATCATGGCTCTCTTAATATAATTATTATAAACCCAGACTTGTAAAAATAAGGCAGGATCACCTTTTCGGGCAATTTCAACGTCAGATGGCATCTTGTGTATATTGAAAACAAACCCAATATCCCTATCCTTCTATCCAGGAGGATGTATGCCAAATTTAATATGATTTATTTGAGTGTTAGGAGGTGGTGTAACATGGACTAGATGACCAAGACCTAGTACATTGAGCAACATAGAACGATGCGCATGTGAATTCTTCAGCAAATCTAGAAACGAAATGTGAGAAAAGGTCTTGTTCAAATCTGCTATTAAATCATAGGCTCCTACTGGTTTTGCGATTATAGGAACTTAATCTTGAGGGAAGGAAGGAGAGGGTAAGGGTTATGAAACATTAATTTTTGGCTCGAACTCTAGCTCAACTAACCCTAAGATTTTTGTATTATCATTTGAACCAAGGTTAGGAACAACCCGAGAGTTATTAGAAGTTGAGGCTTTATGGTCATTCTTTCCTATAGGAATTCCTTTGTTTGTGTTCTATGAATTTAACTTGACATTTTCAAGATGCGTAGGGAGAGAATCTCAAAAGATGCTCACATTAGTGTTCTGAGGAGCCACAGGTCCTGTAAAGTCAAATTGTGAGTTTGTTTCAGGGTCTACTAAGAACATGTCTACAAAGAGCTGCCTTTGGTTTTTAGGTAGCCTTTGTAAGAATTTGTTGCAATCGTAGAAAGTTCCAGTGTCATGGCCTCGAACCTTATGGAAACCACAATATAGGTTAGGTTCATAATTTCTTGGCCTTTAATAAGCGTCTTGTTGTTGTTGATTATAACCTCATTTGTAGCCTTGAAATTGGTTGTTATAATCACGATTCGCTGCCCCTTGGCCAGATTTTTGATACTGGTTTGGGCCTTGGGTCTGATTTTTATTTAGTGGCAGATGATTCACATCAACTGTGTTGATGGATGACACAGTGTTAGGGCCTCTTTGATTTCCTGAGTTGTTATTGTTATTGCTTCCATTTTTTGGAAAACCAACATTCTTAGCTTCATTAGTAACATTATTCGTGGTAGCACCATGATTGCGACTCACACCCTTAGGTCCTTGGTTGTTGGCACTGTTGTTTTGATAATTTGCATTATTTTTATTTGGGGATACCAATTTCCCATTAGAACCGTAAGTCTTACGCTCACTATCAATAACGACTTGGTCAATTCGAAGCCCACCATGCAATACTTTCTCATAACTACGGAAAGGAAACTTTAGGACTTCCTCCCTAGTCTCTCGATTGAGCAAGTGAAGGAAAATATTGCATAGCTCCATCTTGTCCATGTTAGGCACACTTGTAAAAGAGTAGAGAACTTGGCACCATCTCTAGATGAAATGGGTGGCAGATTCATTTTGATCCTGTCTAATATACAAGAACTCCCTAATCCCTGTAAACAACAACTTGTTCATGTCAAATACTTTAATGAAATTGGAAACAAGTTGTTTAAAGGAATGTATAGAAGCTTCTGGAATGCGGTAATACCAATCTAATGTGATTCCTTCGAGAGTATTTGGAAAAATATTAGTCACTACAACATCCCAAGGAAGCAATTCCCTGATAGCAGTAACGTAGGACTTGATATGAACATTTGGGTAGCCTTCTCCCTTAAATTTTGGAAGATCCAAAAATGGGCATGGAAGCATGACACCACATATGGTGAAGTCAAGAGGCTCCTTTAAGTACTCGGTGTATGTACCCATTACGTAAGACTCCACCATTGAAGATCCTTGATGAGGAAGTGGAGGAGGAGGAATTGGATAAGATGCACTATAAGCATTGATGGGAACATATGGGGTCCCTTGATATGGCATGTAGGGATCAGGAATGGTATATGGGTCCATCTGATGTAACTTTGAGTACACGTGCATATAGGGTGGGATAATACCAGGATATGGACTAATGGGTATAAACCAGGGAACATTGCATTGCATGTTGTGGCAACATTCAAGAATGCACTTCCGACAAGCCCTTACATAGGATAAGCTTGAGAAGGATGAGGGCCCATCCCTAGTGTGTCTAATCCTGTGAGAAGATCACCTAGATTTGAATGAACTAGATAACCTTGTAGTACAGGATGTTGCGTTGGCTGCTCATTGGAAGGGATGTATCCTTTGTTATCAACTAGATACCCCGTGTTATGACCTACTACATGTGTTGGTTGTGAAATCTGGGAACTTTCTAGATTGCTAATCCTCCATACTAAAGTAGAGATAAGATCGTTGGGAGAGGATTGAGTCCCTTTTTGGGGTGCTTGCGGCGTAGGGTTTGATTGAGTAGGATCGATACCCTGTTATGAATTGTTCAATGATATAATTCTTGTCTTCCTCAGAAGTAAGAATCTTACAATAGGCATTCAAAATCTCAGAATTTGTAGCCTTCATTTTATCCAAAGACTCATCTATCTGCCAAAGAGGATTAGCTATTTGTGCAAATAGATCATATTTTTTTGACTGCATGGCAATGTGAGGTCTTGACAAGACTCCATGGTAAGAACTTGTTCCATTTATGATAACAACATGGTTTGCATTAGGTTGGTTGTATTGCATGTTTAACGGTTGATCAACCTCCTCCATCCTTACATAGCTAATGGGATTTGAAGTGTAACTAGGGTAGGTTTGAGTGTTGCTTGTGTAATTCTCACCCCATCTCAAAAGAGAAGGAGATTGTTGATGTTGTACGTTGGTGTAATATCCATTAGAGCCAAATGGCCCACCAAAATCTCTTCCAGACATATTTTAGAAGTTATAAAATACCTACCAAAATAGGGGAAGAAATGGAGAGGTGAGGTAATAGCAATGAAAGAAAAGGAAAAAAAAAGGAATTAATCCTTCAGTTGGGTTCACCAATTTTGTATGAATGAAAATTGACATGCAACCTTCAACTGCACTCGACTCCCCGAGGTCGTGCCAGAGAAGCCGATATTGAATGTGTCTGGCTAACTATAGGAGGATCAATGACTAAGACCTTGTAGTGTGATCTCTTGGTAGCTAAGTTGGCAAAGGGGAGATTTAGAGGCTATGAACGGGTATCGTAAATTCCCTATGGTTTGTTTGCCTAACTTGGATCTAAGTGTTGGTCTAGTTTGAAGTGTCCATGTAAACTGAATGAAATTAACAATCTATGCTACTACTAAAAGGGAAACTAATCTTACATGAATGAAGCAAATCAAACAAAAAATTCAACCTAGCATTCACAGAATATAGGTAAATCCAGCTGTGTAGTAATTTGTCCCCTCAGTTCGTTCCTTTCTTTATTTGAGTGTTCATGTGATTCCAAGGGATTTTAGGAATGCAAAGAACAACAACAGAAGAAGATGCTTGAGCAATGGCAGCTTGAAAGCAGTTTGGTTGCAATGCAGGTACGAGAGAGATAACACAAGAGATCTGAGCTTGGCTATGCAATTCCTAGCAAGATTGTGGCAGAAATACGATACAAGATACACAAAAATTCTCAGGTCTTTTTCTTAAATACAAGCATGGAATATATAGAAATGGAGGCTAGGAGGTTACTTCATGCACAAGGCAAGAAGAGGTAGTTCCAACCAATTAAATCATATTTAAAATAGAAGGAGCAAGGAGAACCAAACAAATGAAGCTATTTTTAGCTAATTTGGCTCATGGATGTGTTCAAAAAGAAAACTTAAGTGAATCTTTGCACGCAAAATCATGCATGAAGATTTTGGAAAAAGCAGGCAAAACCACCGCCCTATGCAGGGTGGCTGTTTGCGAACCGCCGCCTAGGCAGAGCAACAGTTCTGGCACTAAAAGCCAAAATAAGTGCAGAATGGAGCGGGGAGCTAGAAAAATGCATGGAAAGGTTAAATAAGGTTATCTAGGCTACAAATATACATTGAAAATGGGCTTTGGGGCTCAAACACCTTCTTGAAAGGACTTTGAATCATCATTGGGGATTATTGTAACCATTTTCCAACAATGTAGCATGTGTAATTTTGGGTGCATACAGGTTCCTACTAAATCCTTACATAAAACTACACCTCATGAAGTATGGATCAAATAGAAACATGATATCTCCAATTTCAATATATTTGGTAGTCCTTCCATTCTCATTCCTAAAGCTAAAATACATAAACTTGATCTTACCTCCTACTATTGTATATTTTTTGGGTACGGCGGTCGTACAAAAGAATTAAGGGTATTTGATTCATCCAAACATGAGATCATAGAAAATGGTAATTTTCATGTTATTGAGAAACCATTTTGTGATTCTACCTCTCTTCCCTCATTTTTCTATGAGTCTAAAACCGTTGAATTTGATTAGCATTCTCTAGACAATATGGAAACATATTTCCATGTTGATGAGCATCCTTCTTCAGATATGGTGGATGTGGATATTGAGGGGGAGTCATCACAATCTGTGTCTTAGTATAGAATTTCTAAATGGGCTCAAAATCTGGTTTCTAATTCTCAATCTAATAATATGAGAAAGACGACCCCTAACCAAATAGAGGGTTTACTCAAAAACCTAGTTTAGACTATGTTGAAACCTTTGCTCTTGTTGCCAAAATGAGTATAATAAGGATTCTCCTTGCCTTAGCTTCTCAACATGGATGTGAGATTCACCAAATGGATGTTAAAAATGTCTTTTTAAATGGTGATTTTAAAATAGAAATTTACATGCATCAACCTAAAGGGTTTGAAGAAGTTAAGACAACATTGAAATGACTAATTTAGGACTGTAAAATCATTGTTGGGTATGGTTATTTATCAAAATCACAAATCTATTGTTACATCTCAAGCAAAGTATGCTTATAACCTTCTTAAAATATTTAACATGATTGATTGTAAACCTATTACCATTCCTATGGAATTTGGTGTTAAATTAGATCCAAAACCCGCATGTGATAAATTTAATCCTATTTTATATAGATAACTTGTTGGTAGTTTGATTTATTTAACTATCAATAGGCCTGATATATTTTATATAGTTGGAATTGTTTTTTATATTCATGCAGGATCCATATGAGGACCATTGGAAAATGAAAAATATATTTAAGGTATATCAAAGGTATTATTAATTATGGTTTGTATTATTCCTTTAGTAATAATGAAAATTTATTTGGTTATTGTGATATTGACCATGCCGGTGACATTGTGGATGGAAAATTTACTTTTTGATATGTTTTCAAGTTGGTTGCATGTGCAATAACTTGGAGTAGCAAGAAAAAACCAACAATATTTATCTCTTCTTCTAAAGTAGAGTATAAAAGTGTTATGGAAGAAGGAAAGGAAGCTATGTGGCTAAAATGATTGTTAGATGAACTTCATATGGGTGTCAAAGGAAGGAATATTATTCTATGTGATAGTAAAAGTTTCATTTATCTTGCAAAAAAACCTATTTCAACATCAAAGAACCAAGGATATTGAAATACATATGCACTTAATTCGGGAGAAAGTTATAAATGGTGACATTTATCTCAAGTTTTTTTCCACTGAAGTTCAAGTAGAAAATGTTCTTACAAATCCATTATGTGCGGAATATTTCTACAAATTTCATGTCATGTTAAGCCTCTAAGAGTTTCCCTTAAGGGGTAATAAGCATTTCAATGCCACCTCTTAATGGCTTTTTGTAAACTCTCAATACTATTTCCATTTTGTTTAAGTAAATAATCACATCATGTGAGTTTACTTGTAATACCTAGCAAAGCATTAGATATGAGATATTCTTGTTTTATAAAAGTCTTCATAATATTATGTAAGACTTCATACTTTATCACTTTATATTGGGAATATTGTTTGTTCATGTGTACCACGGATTTTTTGTTTTTTCAAAACCCACGAAACACTACATAGTGTATTGCGTCTTTTCCAAAATTTGCGAAGCACTAAATTTTTGTACCGCCGCATATTTTTTTTTCAAAACCCATGGGACATTAAGCTTTGTGTTGCATCTTTTGTAAAATCCAGAAAACACTAAGTCTTGTACCATTTTTTTTTTTAAAATCCGTAAAACAGTAAAGTTTTGTACTGCGACATGTTTTTCTCAAAATCCACAAAACACTAAAGTTATGTAGTGTAGATTTTTAAAAAGCCAGCAGAACAAAGAGATTTGATTTCATGCTAGCCTAAATCACTTTGATGGTTTATGGATTGTTATTCCTTTTTTATAATAAGATGTTTTGGCATGTGTTTTTGGAATAATTTTTATGTGTTTCCATGCTAGCCTAAATCTTCATTTTATGATTTATGGATTG
Source organism: Taxus chinensis (assembly GCA_019776745.2). Taxonomy (NCBI): domain Eukaryota; kingdom Viridiplantae; phylum Streptophyta; class Pinopsida; order Cupressales; family Taxaceae; genus Taxus; species Taxus chinensis. The sequence goes on from CM034152.1 coordinate 781,656,315, forward strand.
TAAGTCTTTTTGTACATAAAGGAAAATTTTAATGTTTCCCTACTTAGTATTAAGGGGGAGTGTTGGGGTTTGTAAAATTAAGTAGGAAAGCACTTAATTAAAAACCTACCAAAGAGTAATAAATTTGGCTTTTAAATTATGTTTAAAACATAAGGTAGCAAATCCCCATGCCAACCAGTGTAGGTTAATTGTTAATTCAAATGTAAATTATACGAGTAAAGTGGTAAAATGCATCACTTGCCTTGTATAAAACAAGGTGATCTCATTTGAGATTGGTTATAGACACACACACACAAACATATTTATAGGTCCTGATCACATATCACTATTCATATGATTCCTAAGCAAGAAAAGTACTAATTGACCCCTTTTTTGGCCTCTTTTCTATCTTTCGGGTTTCCTTATTTGCCTTACACACCCTATTGCCCAGTTTTTCTTTCAATGCTTCAAATTTTCTGAGTCTGGACACCAACACCCAACTAGGATGTTAGCGCCCAAGCGCCCTCATCCCCTCTAGGTGCCCCCTAACCTCTTTGTATCTTGTCTCGCCTCTTTTGGGCCTATTTCTAGTCATTGGGCATATTTTTTTCTTATGGGTTATACTTTTAGTGGTCAATTACAAAATTCAAACAAGGAAATCATATAAATACAATGTTATGTGACCAAAATCAAAGGACCAAGCTCTAAGCATGCATATTACTATCACCTAAGGGTTCCATCCAAAAGGCATTTTAAGAGCATCAAAGCATCCATCTAGCTTATCATCCAAGGGAAAAGGGAACACATTCTTCTACATACACTTAATAGGAGGGGAAGTTCATTTTGACATCCACACATCTACTTACATTGTCTAGATCTATTTATTGTCTCCTTATTCAAAGCATCTTGCACAAGAGCCACCTGGGGCACAATTCTTCACACACATGCACGCAGAACTACATGGAGTCTGAGATGTAGTGCAAGTGCCTCAGTTGTAAGTTCACTATGTCAAGCGGGTGACCACTCGGGATCAGTCCTGACTCCCCATTTGCATCTTTTTTTTTTTAGGATTTGATGTGTTTTAGGGTTTTTACAGGTGCTCTTTCTCTTTGCAGATTACAAGAAAATTCTATGGGCATAGTGCGGACACACAGGTGATCAGTAGTGAAGGGACGTGACATAGAAGCAACACAGAAGAAATCACTTTCTGGCCATTTTCACAATCACAGGCACTCATAAGCAGTCTCCAATGCCCAAGATGCCCCTGACCTAATCCAGGCGCCCTAGTCTAGGAATTTATTCCGGCTATCATATAATTTTCTAGGATTCATTTGTGAAACTCTCCTCCTCTTTTTTATTAGTTCTCCAGTCTGACACATCTCAGAATCAATTTTGAAATCAGCTAAACATTCTTTCCCTTCTCTTGCACTAAGGGTTTCAATTTCCATCTTGCTTATTTCTTAAGTCAGATATGTACTTTATTGATTTATCATTACATTATGACTCTACAATTAGGGTTTATACATATTTCAATATTTGTTAAAATCATTTGGTGAACCCATCTCTCAATACCAACCTTCTTTCTAGGGTTTTTCTTCTTATGCTTGTCACCCGTAGTAGTCAGTTTGGGTCCTTTGAGAATATCAGAGATACCTCCATCTTCCCGAAGGGTTTCTGAATCAATGGTTGAAACTGATAATCCCTTTGCTAACTCTCAAAAATTTCCTCTCCAAAACATTGAAACTTTTGACAGTGAGAAATCATATGATGAAGTTACACTAATGTTGATTAAGAGCAATTAGATAAGCTCATCCAATTTTTCATCAAGATTTACATGACAACCCTGCTCATCATCCACGTGTATTTTACATGCTTTGGATTACTGCCAAAAACTCTCGAGATGTTGCTGGTTCGGCATCCCTTATTGGTTCTTCCTTCAGCTGTCCATGACCTCTACTCAAATCCCTTCATATTCTTCACTTCCATTCCCACTACTACCGCTCCCATCATTCAACCTAATTCTTCCAATGCACAACCTTGGATGCTTCTTCAAATACTCCTTATTTAACTTCTTTATATCAAGACTTGTAAACTCAAATTCATTCAACTTCAATTAGATACCTCTCGTGCATCTCCATCTCTAGATTCTAATTTACTCCTTTACACTCCTTTTGTACCCACCATTTCCACCTATCCATCTTCCTCTCAATTTTTCATCACTACCTAAGCTTATCCATTTGCAAATGCCCATGGCGACCCTCAAGATCATCTCTAGAGAATTTCATATAGCTTGTCTAGATTATGCATATGATCACCCTTTACTTTACAAATCTCTTTCATAGAAGTCTCTAAGATTATGTAATTTGTTGGTTCTACGAGCTACCTATCCACTCCTTTTACACATTTTAAACAGTTAGCTGATGCTTTCCTCACTCATTTCTCTATTAATATCGGCTCTAATATATTTTTTGCTCAACTAGCGCAAATTAAACAAGGATGCTAATGAACATATAGAAGATTATGTCTTGTGATATAAGAAAAACTTAGCTAATATGTCTAATGTACTTGCATATACTCTGAAATTCAAGATACTATTTTTCCAAAGTCATATTATTGCCTCTTATGTAGGAGAGTGTCTATCTTCGAGACATCTCACATCATTTGATCATTCATGTCATACTCTTAAGCTATGCTAAAGTAAATTATTATCTATGGGCAAGCTTAAGTATCATGAGTAAGCCTTCATCTTCTACTCGATTTCAAATTAAATCCACTTTCAAGCTATCTACAAAACCTACTGAAGCTAAAAGCTACTTCTCAACGATTGTCTCTAATCCTTAAAAAGCTTCAATGAAAACCACCTAAGTGCATACATTTACTAAAGTGCATTGTGCTCTGTATATTCTATTACCACAACTCATGGAGATAAATCTTATTACGCTTCCTCCTTTGCTCAATATAAACCCATCTCATCCTAAAAGATGCACATTACAATGAAAATTTCATATACGACTATCATCAATGCAATGGGCATTCTACTAGATCGATGTTTCAAACTTCGGAATATTATTCAATATCTTATCGATAATAATTTGCAATTAAGCTTCCTAAGCCTATGTCATCTACATGCCGGTCAATGAAAATCACAAGCTCAATATATTCAAAAATACTCTTCCTAAACATGACAAGCAAGTTGCTGACTCTTCATCCAATCATAGATATAATGTAGTACATCCTCCTTCATCGAGGGATCTTGATTTTCTAGTTGCTCACACCGATGCATCTCCACCGTTCATTGCATTCTCTGACTAATGACTATCACACTGAAATTATCCTATGACACATTACATATCAATTCTTTTTTCGAGCCTCATGCTAATCAATAATACAATGATTGATCCATCGATTCATATGTGTGTGTGCTCTATTGCACTTCTGGTTGTTATCGACTATCCGTTATTGCAAATATTTCTTATCCAATTCCTAAATCTTACGATTTATGTCAAAATCTTCCAATTGCAGTTGGTCCTCTTACCATGCTTGTGTCATTTACTAGTGGCTTCTTCAATCAAAGGGTGTGATATGTTCTTAGGTATTCTCTGGTTCTGTGCTACTCAAGCTATAATTTCCATGTGAATCACTTATGTCTAATGTTCACTATAAATGGTGTCATGTCATGCACACTGTGGCCGTAGCCTCCTCTTGAGGTTTTCATGGAACTCACTATAACATGGTAGTTCCGCCAGTGATCTATCAGTATGGCTAAAGAAGAATCTGCTCCTAGCTCGCCAAATCAAACATGACCTACTTAGTCTCATCGGTCTATTACTCGCATAGCAGCATTCTAGTTCCGCCACTCAGATGGATCCTCTCATATAGGTCTAAATTGCTTAGAGGTCTGCTTCACATAGATTTCTATCACCTCTGTGGGTCAACCTTCACATCGGTGTTCATCGCCTCTAGACTCTACTTCACATAGGTGTTTCATTACCTCTACACTCTACTTCACATACATGTCCACCACCTCAAGTGGATCTACTTCACATAGGTGTCCCATCACCTCCTTGCAGTCTCCTTCACATAGGATGTTCATCACCTCATAGGTCTTGTGCACAAAGGTATCATACACATAGGTCTCATTCACGATATACATCATCTATCTCATACATCACTAATCTCATAGCATGGTCACATGCTTTTATCTCCGTAAGACATTGGGTGGAGGAACCATTCCAATTCACTTTCTTCAGATATAATATCCATCAACATACATTTGGGGGGCATCATGCTTACTATCCCCCCTTATAGAACTGATCAGGTGTCTCGCATTTCTACTTGTTCACTCTCACACTTTGCATCTAGTCTTTCACACGGATCTTACACATCTTGATACAACTGGTATCATCATTACCCCTATGATGCACTCTTGTCCTAAGGTTCACACTTGACTATTGAGGGAATACTACATCCATAAACCTCACATAATACACATTCAACACATTTCACACTTACATCATTTATGACACATCTTATCTAGGCATCACATTCTCACACATCGTCACTATCCTTGTGACGCACTCTAGTTCCATAATTCATACTTGACTGCTATGAGGGTCTAAATCTGAAATGAACCTCACCAGAACTCACTCACTCTCTATGCTCTACACTTTATCTGATCATATCATTTCTAGCACATAGTTCAAACCATTTCCCAATGATGCACTCTTGTTCTATGGTTCATTCTTAACTATTGATGGGGCATTTATAAATAAACCTCATCTCATACACATGTATAAACATTCACTCGAGGGGCACGCAACTCCTATCATTCACATTGAATTCTATTCCATTCACACTCACAACATACTACATATCTTGGTTGCACATTATTCATTCTTAATTATACTCGCATGTTACACTTTTCTTACTATGTCAGACAGATATTCAGTATGTCATTATCTTTTCTATATACACACGTGCATGTTCACTTACCTTCTACTTATGAATGCAGACTTTACACAAATCTATTACACGCAACATGGATGTTTGGCATTGTACCTCCTACGAGTCCCACAACAGCTCTTAGTGGGCATCTACTTTCGTCATACATATCATAAGTGTTATTATTTCGTTATATACTACTTCTTATTCTAGCACATTGATTATACTACTCCAGTGATCATACACGCTAAATTGAAATACTTTCTATCTTTTTAACATGCTAACAGATGCCTCATGTACAGTATTTTCTTTGTAGGAACTATTTACTACCATGGTTGTCTGATACTTTACTTGCTATTGTTTGTCATTGTTTTCCACTACATGCCATTATTTGTGGGTCTATTCCCTATGTCTTCACGTGTGCATTTCATTGTATGATTTTGGCCGACTTCGGCCCTAATTGTCTTGCGACATTGTGAGTGATCTCCCATGTTTGAAACCCACTTTTCACAGCCTACCTTTTCTCTATTGCTTGCTAGATTACACTATTGTCATTCTGATATGCATACTTTGTCTTGATTTACACTAACACATGTTTCTAGCCATTTTGTTTTTGCATGCGCCTTGGTTTCTACCAAGCACATTCCCCTCTCCCCTGCAAGGCATCAGTTTCATTTCAGCGTTCCGGTCCTCTCCGTTGGGATGCATCATCCTAGTTACCGATGTCACATGCACCCCTAAATGAGGGGGGCATACATTGGGTGAATAAGTTGCCCCATACAACAATTCATATTTACAGTACAGTACATAATCACCATAGTCTTTAGTTACAGAAATGGCCTAGAATCTAACTTGGGTCCTCAACACAACATAGATGTCAGTGCCCAGATATAAACATGAGTACCTAGGTTCCCTTTTACCTTCTTGGGTGCCTATGACCAAGGGAAGTTACATTGATTTTATTGCATGATAAAATTAACTAAGTACATGTTGTGCGTGAGGACCTAGGGCACGCGTGAGAATGACATGAAGGGGTATGCGTGGGTAGAATGCATAATGCACAAAGTTTTGTGTGTGAGTAGGGAACCTTTGGGACTTATCTGATTTTATGTACCACAAGATAAAAATAGAAAAGCAAAGTTAGAGTGTTGACCAAACAATGATTCAGATCCAAAGAAAAGAAAGGAGGCTTGATAGCCAAGGAATGTCTAATTTTGGATAAATAACATGTAGAAAAAAGATGAAAGGTCATACATAGATCGGGATATTATTACGATTCAAGAAAATTTTATTTATAGGATAATCTATTATTAGCAGCAAGATTTAGTGCCTGGTTATTTTGAGAGTGCATGGGCGGTGAAGGGAAAGTCCCCACCCATATATATATATATATCTGTTGTATGTCATTATTTTGGGTACCATGATCACGTCCCATCATTCATGTCTGAATGTTGAGAGTATTTGTATGCAAGGTTATGGATTAGGGTTTGATACCTGCGCATATTCCAACACCTTGGTATATGGATGTATTTAGCTTCTATTATGTAATACTTTGTTATATTGGAATATGGATGATGTGTTATGATTATTGATGTATCTGAGTATGGTGAATTCATGGTGCAAATGGTATTTATTTTTATCTAAGCTATTATGTTTCCTTAATATGTGTGTTTCCAATTAAATGTATACATTGGTTTAGTATGATTGAATGAATACTTGGTTAATTTACCATCATGTATCTATATTCTAACATCTTGACAAGCATCAAAAAGGAGGGAAATGGTAGCTGCATGCACTTAGGGTGAGCATTTAGCCCTACTGAATGGGGTGCTAACACACATGGCATTTAGGTGAAATAAAAGACTACATTTTTATTCCATTGTCGAGACCTCCTTTCAAACTGTCTGCCAGGATCTTGCTTGTAGATGGCGTATTGATTGACTCTAGAGAGCATTGAAAGTTAGGTAGAGAATGGTGAGGATCAGTTTACGCAAAGATATAGTACTTGACCTGATTTTAATGCACTTCATTGGGTGGAAGATAATCTTTATCAAAAAATCTATGAGAAGTTCTTCAACTTCTTTCCATTATAATTATATGAGTGGCTGACAACTTATGCATTAGGGAAGTGTTGGGATCCTAGATTGAGAATTTGGATGCAAGAGGATTACTAGACTCTTTTTTACACATATATGGAATGTACTAGAGCTATAGATCATTGGTGGGATAAAGCGTTGTGCAATTATTGTAGTCACTTTTCCTAAGCTTTTAACTCCGAGATGCATCAGCATATTACCCAGCCTGAACTAGGTGCTCACCCGAGGTGTGAGCAGGCATTGAGCCCCTCCTTTATGTGATCTTTGTAAGAATTTTTACCATTAATGGAGGAAAGTGCACAGAAAAAAATTCATACATTCTATAACAGAGATAAAGAAACTAGATCCAAGCAGAGATGAACCAAAATATGAATGAAAAAATTATAGAAACATAAATGAATCAAATATGAACCATAAGTAGTATGATATACACAAGGGTTTAACCCATCAACACATTTATTTAGAACAACACTATTATATTCATTTATCAGTATTACAATAGCCAAATACATCAAGAAATCCATGCATGGACGAGATACATCATCAGAGTTCCAGTATTATCCTCTAATAGCTCCATTACAGAAGTTACAATAGTGATCACACATCTCTCCTAGTTCTCTCTACCTTCTTTCCCACACATCCTTCACTCATTATACACTTTCCCCCCTCTTTCCGTACAAATCAATACATATCAAGGGGTTATTGGGAATCTTCTCTTTACCGCCTACTCATCACCCAGAGTGAACCACCTGCCAAATGTCATCATGTCTTGACATACTCAAGCATCCTCAGCATACAAGTGCCAACTAAACCATAAAAAACTCTACTGTACATCTCCTAAAACATGTCATGATAACCATAATTATACCCCGTAATATTCTTTCCTTAGGCTGTAAGTATCCATGTTCTAGCCTTATCCACAATCAAATCTGACCACATCTCCATGTGTCCCTTATTATAACTCTGACCATGCTCCAAAATATGGCAAAGTACTAATCATGTTCTTTTTGGGTGTGAACCTCTGCATCTTCCCTAAAGTTACTTCTGCGCGAACCTTCACACCTTGCTAGCGCATGAAAAAACCTTCCTCGCCTTAGGTGCCTAGTCTCCTTAGGGTCTCAACATTACCCCACACTAGTTTGATTTCCATCCATATAAATCCTTCACACTCGCTGAACAAAACTCCATCGATAAAAAATCTAGCTAAGGAAAAAATGTTGTACGGTTTAACCAACTAAGTTACTAATTGGAGAAGTTCAAGAAACTCTGCATCTATCACGCCCTTTAGCTTATCCCATGCTTCTAATTCTACTAAATCTTCCACTCTGGGTACTTGGTCTGGTTTGATTTCTTCAACCTTCCCCTTGAGCTCATTTATGACCACCACCAACATGATACAAACACCCTTGAAATCATCCATACATTTTATAATAGAGACTCAAATTTCACCAATGTGAAAGTTCAGTTTCTTGTGCTTAATCTTAATCTTGTCCTTTTGCATTGTGGTCTCAATAAATCAGTTGGGCATGCTCAACCTTTTTTTTTGGTACCTTCTCCTGTAAGGCCTTGAGAACTGCCTCTTCATCCACTACCCATGTGTCAACAATTAGCTATCATTTTCTACAACTATTGAAACCCATGTCTACCAAAATTTTTACCTCCTTGAGTTGGGTGAGAAAGTCCTCCAACTCTGTAATTCGGGCCTCAAAAATGACCTTGTTGTTTTCCCTTTCCTTTGCAAGCTCCTCACCTATGCCCCCCATGACATATTTTTATATTGGTCAACAACATCCCCACCAAATATTCTAAGTAATCCATTTCATCATTATAATATATCCTGGATTGGATTACCAGCACATGACATTTTCCTAAGATTATTTTAACCACGACACTATATTGATCGTACACTTCCTTGGTCCACGCCTACTCACCCTTCAATCTTTGACGTAGTCTCCCTATCTCCTTCTCCTTTCCCTTCTTATCCATAACCACAGCCCAAACAGTCGCCTCTACATCTAAACTTTTCATTATCACCTCTGAAGACATCTTCTGCAGTGCATTACATGCCTGCTCATAAGTAAGGTGGCTTGGATCCACCACCGTATAGGTTTCTCCTTTCTTCTTATTCAAGTGAATGGTCTTGACCGCATGGTCGTTGACCTTGAATTCAGGTTCCTCTACACGACAATGCAGATTTTAGCTTATCATCTTCTTCATTCTTGTCACAGACCCATCTTGGTCCAAAATATCCCAATCATGTAGCTTCTCTAGGGCAAGGGTGCTCTGGAACCTTGCACGCAACACCTTCACAGGATTATCCACGAAGTCCATGTGAGGTGACATAGGTGTCCACTTCTGTATCTTTTCCTTGCGCTTCAAGCATTGTTTCCTTGGGGTACTTATTCCTATAGTGAACCCTTTTTTCTTCCTTGATAACAAAGGATTCTCCTTTACTCCTCTCTCCTGGGCTAGTGGGCCGGATAGGTGAAGTACCTCACGCTAGACTCTTCATAGGTTCTTCTGCAGAATATGCCTTTTCCTTGGCACATGCATCATCCATTTCCTTGTTATCCACATCATCTCTTATCTTTTTTGCCTCCTTGAGTACTTCCTCGATCTCCTGGATGTAGTGTGATCCTCCTCTTAGCCTATCTCCATTTTAGAACTAGAGACAACATGTACTTTGGAATTTTTCTTCTCTGGCTCTTCCCCCTCTGACTATTTACGTTCCTCATGCTCTAGTTATGAATCCTTGACACTGCCTTGCTATGATGTACCTACGCCCTCACTGCTACTCTTACACGTATAATACTTCCTCTTCCTAGAAGTGTCCAATTTCTCATCACTTCCTTATTCTTCTTCTTCTCCTTCTTTCATGACCAATCTCATAGGTGGGATTGGTGCCTCTCTTGGCCTTGGAAAGGTGGACTCTACAACCTCCACTTAAAATCCTCCCTACATCTTGGGATGTAGTTGTATAAACACTCAATGGATGAATCCCTTGATAGTCACATTAATCTATGGATGCAGATCTAAGAATTCCAGCTCCAAGACTTTGACATAAGCTGGCCTTGTCTCATATTTATAGGTTGTGTGAATGGTCTGAATGTCAGCGTCCACTTTTTTAACATTGAAGGTCAACTTATATGTGTCCTTCAACTGATTTATTTCACACTTCATATATTTAGCAGTGAATGAAAATGGAATTTTGCACCACGGCCCCATTTCTCCTTTGGCCATCATAAAATTTACAAATCTGAAGTGTTGCGTAACTACAAAATTCACCTAGTACCCTACAATTGTTTGCAATTTATGTGGAATACGCCACCTAATCGAATGTTTCACGTAGTCTCTCGTACCACTTTTTCATCCTATTCTTGTAAGTATTTGTAATGGGGCCATCATAACTAAACTGAGAAAACCACACTGCAGAAGATGGGTGCATCAGTGGGTAAACCCACATGTCCCCATCTGGTCCATCAGGGAGGCCAATTTATCTAAATACATTTAATAGTAGAAAGGAACCCCACGTTATCTTTTCCCCAACCTCATTCTGCACTTACGCCTCCTCAATGATACTATTCGCAATAAATTACACAAAGTTATAGTGCACCTACTTAGATACCCCATATGCAATGTACAGAAATCTCTAGTTTATATCTATCCACCATTCAGACACACCTAATTTTTAGCTGACGAGTCAAGATATGACCCTGAACGTCGGGTCACCATGTTCTGAGATAATCTAGGCCCTTCCCCCCTTCTCATTATTCAACTGCTTTACCAATTCCTCAATTTTTACATTGACACATAGGTCAAGTGCCATATCTTCACCAGTGTTCCACATGCCTGTTACCATTCTAATAAATTATCTTGTAATCCTCATTATCCTCCCCACAAATTATAAAATATCCTCATGCACCTGCGAAATTAACCACCAGAAGAGAGGGACAGGTTTAGCAAAGAAGGGCAATCCCAAATCTGCAAAACTCCAGTCTTCTATAACTCCTGTTACACTGAGTCAACAACAGTAGATTTTCTGAGCTCGTCGACCCCTAGGATGTCCTTAACCAAGTCCACCCACATCTCCCTGTCATGTTATTTTGTCCCGTGGTTGAACTCACTAATCTTACACCTATTAATTTTTGAACTCCACTTCTTTGTTTTAATCACACTCATGTGGTATTGCATTTTCGAGTATACCTCAATGGGTTCCCCCTTCTCTACCACTAGTTTCTTAACTCGTACCTTTTTGGGTGCCATTTTCATTCCTTCACCCCATCCCCTAGGTTTTCAACTCCTCCCTGTCTTACCAAGCTCTCCGACGTCGATAGCTTCACTTTCACGCAGCCCCTTTTTGCTTCACTGTCTACTCTACTTGCCACTCTGCAAGGTCTCGCCACAATTTGTAAATCACAAATAGTTCATAAAAGTCCTTTGATTCTCTATCACACCCTCGTTGCACTTCAAGTTTTGGAGCACCAAAAATTCTAAAGGCAAGGTAGTTAAAATGACTACCCTTACCTCCTATTTATACTTTTTCATGACTCAATTCCATTTCAACCCACACACCACACACCATAAAGTTAATTTTTAAGAAAGTACTTTTTCCACGTAAGTGAACTTCCGCGACCTCACCTCGCAAGCTGCAGTCATAAATTTTTGGCATGCCAACACTACTTCACTACCACATACCTCCTTCATGTGCCTAACCATGTTGAAGTACATAACCTTTGCATTGTCCACTAAGTATTTTCCCATAGTACTGCTTACCTCACATTACATTGTGTGAATTTTTCTCCCGTGCATGGTCTTTACACATCTCAACCTTCCTTAGAACACCTCATACAACACAAACCAATTTTTTTCTACCTTTGCGCCAACATCCGTGAAAGATTTTTCCATCAATCCAGCCTTCTAAGAAATGCGCCAATCATTTTCAAAATTTATACACCAATCCACTCCACACTAAAGGTATGCGCGGTCCTCTGTGCAATGTATTCACTTAAGATGTAATTAGTTAACAACGTGTAAGCATGCAACACAACACAAGAAAAAAAAAATCACAAATTATATGATGACAAAAGGAAACACATATAAAGGAAATTGCATTAAAGTAATTCCTAAGCTAATTTGAAATATTGCCTTGTTACAAAAAACAAGAAGACTTGTTTATAGTAGGGCTTCAACCTAGTCCCATTAAAGAAACTGGGAAGCCGTGTGTCATCTAATGCTTCTAACTGGAAACTGATTGAGTTAATTATATAGGTTATGACATACGGTCCCAACCAATGCACTTGGAAATTCCCAGGGTGGTGCGAAAACTTGGCATCATACAAAAGAACCATCTTCCAACCTCCAGCTTCTTGTTTTTAATGTGATGGTCATGTCAGGCCTTCTATGTTGCTTTCTCCATCCAATAGCTCCATCGGGATATAACATGCCTCTCATGCAACTGCATTAGTTTATCTATGTGATCTTCAAGTGATTTCTCATCATCCAATCCTCCTGCGTGTGCAATACGTAGGGATGGTAACATCATTTCAACTGGTAAAACTACTTCTGCGTAAAACACCAATTGAAAGGGTGTGGATTTTTTTAGTTTCTTGTAGGTTGTTCTAAAAAAACAAAGTACAACAGATACTTTATCATCCCAATCCTTCCTTCCAATATCATAGATCTTTGTAAATGTGTGGTTCAAAATCTTGTTGAAAGATTCAATAGTCCCATTGGCTTATGGGTGATAGGGTGTAGTATTATGATGGGCTACCATAAACTCTACCAACTATATCCTAACACACTCATTTAAGAAATGAATACCCCTATCACTTGTTAGACTCAATGGGCATCCATACCTACTTATGATATTTTCCCAAAGGAACCTTGCTGGAGTAGTTACAGTGCAATCCTTCGTAGGTACTGCTTCCACCCACCTTGTGAGATAATTTGTACAAGTAATGATGTAGCGTGACCCTGTCCTACATGTCAGTTGGGAAATAGGGAACACAAAGTCAAATTACCATTTTTCAAATGGTTTCACACTTATTATAAGCCTCATTGACATTTCATCTATATTCATAGGATTCTCAAGGTACTGGAAATGATCATAGCCCTTGGCATATTTTGCGCAATATTTATATAATGTTCCCCACAAAAAAACCAACCATTAGAATCTTGTGCGCGGTGGCTCGACCTGCATAATGACCACCAGTAATCCCTCCATGAGCCTCCTCCATAATACCAATGTGCTCATGCTCTAGTACACAACGGCACAAAACCTCATCCCGACCAAGTTTGTATAGATATCCACCTATCAACATGTAAGGCATGCCATGAATGGAAAATTACTTCATTTCTATACTCTTCATTTCGTCATGTGCCACACCTGTTTGTAAAAAGATAACAATATCCTCCAGATTAGAGGGCCCACGTTGTAATTTGAAAAAATATGTATCTGGCATTGTGTCTTTAATGCTCTATGCATCCTCACCTGAATTAATTCTAGAATATGGTCAGGTCCTAGATTGCACTTCCCTAGTTTGACTACCACCGAAAATTTGAATTCCTGAAATAACAATATCCACTGGCATATGTGCCCTTGTAAAACATACTTGTTCACCAAATACTTAAAGTGTCATGTGATTGGTGTAAAAGATAAACGGAGTAGCTGTACGATGGAAAAGTGACAAGCGAGCTTGGGAATCTACAAGTAACTCTTCCTCGCACCCGACCTCCTGAGGTCATGCCGAGACAGCCGGTGGGGATGGAGTATGTGTGGGATGCAGAAAAACTAGTTAATCAATCTAATGTCTTCGATACGCACTAGTGGAAATTACGAATCTAAGGAAAAGAAGGCCCTCCTAACTTGAACTGGTCTGATAGATCGATCAACAAGGATGACTGCTTGAAGGCTCCAATCAATATCGAGCTCTGGCGTGATTCGGTCTATAGGTAGTGGAATACGTGAAAAATGTCCTGGGATAGTTTCGTGTATATCTCCAGATAAGGTCATAGGGTGGATGGTAAATATAATTGACTCTATGGGCAATTCTCTGGCCTAGTCCAGAACTCCTTAGCTTTGTTAGCTACTGTGTTTAGCAAGGATAATTGCTCGATGATGACAGGTGGAAGTGGAGTAGATCTGAACACTAGTGTACGTAGGCCAGTATCTATGTCTGATTCACTTATGGATTTGTTGGGCTGCGGGATTTGTGGGTCACAACCGTAGATTCGTGGTTGTTGCGGACCTGCTATGGTCATAGATGGAATTAGTCCCTAATCCCTAGTATCCAATAATCGTATGCTTTCTTAGCTTCTATATTCAGAATCAACAACTGTGTGATCTTCTCATAATATCATACAGGCGTTCGTGCAACCTGAATTCTTAAGCTGGTATCTATATCTGTGAGAGTGTCTCATGCGTCTGGTTGTGGAACCAAAGGATCACAACCAAATGTCTGCTCTCTTTTAAACCCTTCTACATTCATGCGGATATGAATCTAGGGTAATCTGCAGTTTGGTTGATTTGACCAAAACATATGTGCTTTGTCATCTTCTATGTTTAACCCGCTTAACTGGGAATCAATTTGTTGTACGTTTACTGTTGTTCGGAAGACTTGGATCCTGAGATTTTGATCTATATCAGTTATTTTTGTGATGAGATTGGGTTGGGGCACGATTGGCTCGAATACGTATTCTCTGGGCTCCCTAGGTCCCGTGACAGTCATACAAAAGCAATAATGTAAACTAAATGTAGCAAAGTGAAATTTAACTACATTAAGTATATTTATAACATATATGGTTTCTCTATTTTTTTATATTTTCTGATGAACTTTAAAATGAATTTGAGAGAGTAGATATTTAATGTATCTAGAAATGACAGCTAAAATAACAATTTAAAACAAACAAGATAGCCGAGTATAGCTACTTGTCTGTACAACTGTGAATCTATTCTAAATAATGAAGTACTTGATCTAGTCTATTTGCAAGACTCCCGACCCTACCTCAGAAGTGAGGAATGAATCATAGTCTCTCAGAAACTATCAATCCCCACAGCTTCCCCGGTAATATCGAAAGTAAAATTGACTGAAATAAAGTGATTAGCTACTCTATTTGATATGCTTCTAATTTAGAACTTTGAAAGCTAGAACCTGGATTCTGCAGAACAGTGGCGAATCTGATGGTGTGTGTGATTTTGTCCCCTCATTGTGATCTCCTCGTTTCTTCGTGTTCACGTGGATCCAGAAAAGCGTGTAATGCTAGCATCAATAGAAGTAGATATTGGGACAAAGGTAGCTTAGGATACAGACTGAATACAATGCGAGTAGGAGAGGGATAGCGCAAGAGTACAGAGCTTGGCTTATGCAATTCCTAGCGGGATTTATTGCGAGTCATGTAACATAAAACATCTAGAACCTGAAACAATCCTGTTTGAAGAACAAAACCTGCAACCTTAATGGATTCCTATTGAAAACAAACTATTCTACTCCAATGGATTGGATGAAATATCAACAACACCTGCACAAGATGGATATGTGGCTTCCTAACAGCAAAACAATACTAACAAGGCATGCAATGAATGAAACTACGAATTCTAAGCAAAATGAAAGACTAATCTATTGCAAAGAGAAATTCAGAGGTAAATTTGAGGGGCCATTTACTTGAGCACAAGCCAACTATTTATAGCATTTGCATTTACCCAAGGTAAAAACTAAATTGAACTCTTAAACTATAAAGAATGGTAAAACACTATTCCAGGGAACCAGAATCATTAATGCAAGCTTATGGCGGTGAAAAAAGTTTGTGAAACGTTGAAATTACATGAGTCACGTTACAAGAGTATTCTGGAAAATGCGTAAAGGACCGCCGCCCTGAGCAGGGCGGCGGTTACAGGACCGCCACCCTGTTCAGGGTGGCGGTCACGAGACCGCCGCCCAGGCAGGGTGGCGATTTCGTCACTGAAGAGAAAAAGGCGAAGAAAAGAGGGGAAAAGGGAAAAACAAAGCACGTGGGGGCTAAGCGGGGCATGCGGGATGTTAACGCACACTTAGAGAGCTTTTCCGGATCCCGAGCACCTTGCGAGGAGACTTGTATCATCATTGGGGCACTTGTTACATTGTTCTGGCAGTACATTACCTTAAAATTTTGGGTACGTACATATTGCCCCCTCGGAGAAGTGTTTTAGCCATGAAGAGGCGTAAAACGGTGGGTCCGAGTATGGCGGTCCCGAAATGGGAAGTTAGAAGTTATACCTGATACAACCGTGTGTTGAAATGACGCCGTCCAAAAACTCCTGCCACCTGCAAAATGAAAAGAGAACTCAAGTGCAGATAGACACAATAATTTGGAAAATGAATGCTAAAATAATAGGAAATGAGAACATACCATTCGTGCGGGGATAAGAACTTACCTCCGTCGGCGCTCCAAACCTGTGAAAAAGGCGTTTAAAATGAGTCAGGTTACTATATATATGAAAGTGGGCCCATTTTCCTATTCATTTGCGCGAGTTGATTTGATTGATTCTGAGCTCTGGAACCCACGGTGACTGTTTCTTGCATGAGTAGAGTCGAAACGTTCGTGACAGGATAGTGATCATGCCTCCACAAGCGGAACATCGACCCGCGAGATCACAGGTTAGTTTTCTTCAATTTATCCCTTTTACCCCCTCAATTTTAAAATGCTAAAATCTTTGTCATGGGGGGGGTAATTTTGGAAAATGTTAGGTTCAAAAGGTCCATCTAGGGGGGGCGCCTACTGGGTAGGCCTTCTTTTAGATAAAATGGTCCTCTTTTGGCATTTTTTGGGCTTTTTAGGTTATAAAACCCGCGTGGGTTTTTGGGACACGACCGCCGCCCTGTTCAGGGCAGCGGTTACATGACCACCGCCCTTAAGGTGGCGGTTTTGCACAGAATGCCAAAAGAACATCTGTTTAAGGTTGTTTTTGCGTTTTTAGCATTTCTATGTGTTTTCATGATTTTTCTAGTATCACTTGGATGCTAACTTGCTTTGTTTTGTGTGTTCTTGAGTGTATGCAGGCGAGAGAGGAGTATATCTGGTGGAGCTGAGAGAGGGAGTGTGATTGGCTCCTAGGAGTACTAGATGCCCTTTCACAGGATGAGGAGGACACTCTTCAAAGGGCCAGGATACTATGTATCTCACGCGTTCCACATGTTGCACCATCCAGTCACATTCTCTATGACCTATTCTCCTATTGGGATGCTGATCGGAACACCTTCCAATTACCAGGTTTCCGAGGTGAGTGGACCATCACATTAGAGGATGTTTACCGCATTCTGGGGGTCCCAATCATTGGGAGATGTCTGACTCTTGAGACAACAGGTTTGTGGGCCTAGATAGCACAATGGGCCACTTATATGGGAGATGCAGTCATCTCCACGGGTTCAAAGAAGGGGGTCAGAGTTTGATCTATTCCCAGTTTTCCCATCCCCCTACTTTGCCAGGCTATTATGGGGATCCTTGCCTCGAGATTGATCGGGGACAAGGGAGGAGACACACTGTTATATTGCTGGTCCCCCATTATTGCACAGATAGAGGGACATGGCCGGATATATGCCTAGGGAGCAGACATACTTGGGACTACCTACCATGATTTATATCGGGTAGTCCGTTTATAGGGGCAGTCCTTGAGCCACCTGACCTTGGTCATGAGTTGGGTCTACGAGTGCTTCATTCCTTATGGCAGGGGTGTAGAGGTGACAGATCCCAGAGGTGTGAGGGCAGCTAGATGGACAGATATGTCGGTGCTCAAAGCACCTCATCAGCCAGTTGCTTCTCTGACCACTGCTAACATGGAGGCCACACCGTATCAGACCATGGCAGGTATATGGGGCGAGGAGGCTCTTACTTTGATCTCCTGCTCCACCACAGGGAAAATTATTGATAGAGTGGGGCGAGTGGAGATACACCCCTTTGGCCGAGTTCCTCAGCAGTTTGGCCTACCCTACATGGGCATGCTTCCCCCGGTAGCACCAGTATACAGGTCGGTTCGAGAGGCCAGAGGGGGTCCTAGAGGCCAGGGTTGGACAGTTATTACTCCTGGTGTTCCTATTGCAGCCAGGAGGATAGTACGTGCCCGAGGGAGAGCCGGTGCGCCTCAGGCACCCTTGCTTTAGATTGTCGTGGGTCCTGCCCATAGCAGCGATGACCCCATTGACATAGACTCTGAGTCCGAGGAGTTTACAGGGGGAGAGACAGAGGAGGAGACTGATCCTGAGTGGCATGATACTCAGGATATCATACAGGCAGAGAGGGCTGAGCAGAGTGCAGAGAGGGTGACTTTGGTTTCAGAGGAGCCACTCTCCCAGGGCCATGGAGGGGAGGATGAGTCCATTGCGGGGCACTACGTTGCTCCAGTCACAGGAGCAGCACCTCAATCAGCGGTGGCATCTGTGGCAGGTGCCGACCCTAGAGATCCATCCTGGAGGCCTAGTGATCCTAGTAAGTTACCCTCCCTCCTTTTAATGTTTTGTTGTTAATTAGGATTACTTTAGTTACTATCTCTCCTTCTGTTTTACGTTTGTATTTATCTCTTGTTTATTTCTAATTTTTTTTCTCCTTTGTTTACAGAGACCACTGATGAGTGGCGAGATTTGATTTGCAGGGTATGTATTGATACCCTGATGATCCCCATGGAGAGGACCTGCGCAGAGCTGTCCGTGGATGCTGGGAGCCCTCAGCAGCTGGTAGAAATACTGACGTCTTCACCCCAGTCTGGCATGTGGCCAGGATGGTATCGACTCTCCGCACGGAGCTAGCGGGGTATAGGACAGTTGAGCGCCTGATGAGGAGTCATTCTCATGGTGAGACCGCGGCTGCCCCTCGGGATCCTAAGCCCTCCATACATTCAAAGCGCCGGCGTAGCCGAAGTCCTAGGCATAGGCGTGCACCTTCAGAGGGGTCTCATAGGGATTGAAAAGCCACTTGGCTCTCCTAGATTTTGTATGATATATTCTTTTGTATATCCCGGGCTCTTTGAGCGTTTTTACTATGCTTAGTGCATGATGGCATTGTACAGAAACTTTGACCATTTATATATATATATTCTTTTTAGATTAGACTCTTGGATTTTATGGCTTTGTTTCCTTTCCAGTTTCCTCATGTAGATTATGATGTTTATGCTTGTATGCTCTTTAAAATGTATGTAATGGAGAACAAATGATGCAAGTGTTTACTTTCTTTTTGTATTTCATGATGCTGATATATGATAATGTAGATATAATGTGATTTTGAAACTTAGTTTCTGTAAGAAATTTTGAACACTTCATTTTTATTTTTTGGCAAAGTGGTGAAGATAAGCCAGTATGATGAGCAGATAAACTTGCCCCACTCCTAACCCCACGCAGCTAGTAAGATGCGAGGGCTTGTCACCGAGAGCTAGAAAGGGCACAAGTCGTGAAATGTATTGAAATGATATTGATGAAAGATAGAAAAAGATTTGGCGGAACCAAATTAGGATGCCACAAGCCTACTCCACTCGAGTGACTTCATAGTTTTTGGGATGCAACTTGCTTTGCGGTTTATCTAGACTTAGATCCGTAGATGGCCACATAGTAGACAAAATCTGGGTTTTTAGGCTTTTAACCCTCTTGGAATTTTGAACATCTGATTCATTTGTTTTTGACTCAAAGCTTCAAGGTTTGAATTGTTTACTTATGACCTTTTACATTTGTTTTTCAAGAGGACCCCCTACACTTTGCCCCATGCTACTAGTAAGAAGCGTGGGTTTATCACCGTGGGCAAGGCATAGGCGAGTAAGGGCATTTCCATCCTTTCCCAACCCTACGTCACTAGTAAGAGACGCAAGCTCATCACTGAAGGTTGGTGGGGCAAGGAAATGTGTAAATTTAAAATTTTCTGTTTGATTCTATATTTGACTTGTTTATTTGAGCAAAATGCCAGTGTGTTCTTATTTCCAAAGATATATATATATATATATATATACGGGATAGATGTGACACCATGAAGCTTCTAGAACAGACCATAGGCATGACACCCATCCTAAGAAGAAACCAAAAGTGAGAATAAACCCGCAGATCTTGGCATGGTTACCGTTAAGACCTTTTCATATCTAGCTTTATTTGATAAAATGATTTTGAGATAGTTTGATGATATCATGGAAAAAGAGAAGTATGATTAGAGTGTTTTATGCCAACAACATCATAAGTTTGTAATGAATTGCTTTGAGAACAACATTCCTTGATCACAATTTTTGTACGAAACAAGCGGACAAAATGATCCTAGTCTATATGAAGATGCAATGTAGATATAATTATAAGTAGTGCTTGTTGCTTACGCGTAGAATTGTTTGAGGTGTAGGGAATTGACTGTTTCACCAAATTCCTCACCTTATAGCATACATAAGAGATACACACCATTTCCATAGTCTTTCGTGACTCGGTATTGGCCCAACCATTTGGGCCGGAACTTCCTTCCTTCGCTGGTTTTCTTGTCGATCCGGCTGTCTAGCCTTAGAACTAGATCACCTTCATATATGTCACATTCGTAGACCTTCTTATTATACTGCCGGCACATCTAGTCAGCATAGACTCTGTGCTGCTGTTCAGCATCTAACCTAGCTTCATCTAGGCTTTCTAGTTGGGAGAGACGTGCTTCTCTGTAAGCGTCTTCATCCAGAATCCCTTGTAATGAAATACGGAGACTGGGTATTTCAACCTCAAGTGGGAGAACTGCTTTTGCCCCGAATACTAGGGAGAAAGGAGTCGCTCCCATTGGTGTTCTTATTGAGGTTCGGTGGGCCCATAAGGCTGGATATAACTTCAAGTGCCAATCTCGTTTGTTTTCTTTCACCGTTTTAAGGAGAATGGATTTTAATGTTTTGTTTGTCGCTTCAGCCTGTCCATTGGCTTGAGGGTAATATAATGAAGCCGTATGATGGCTTATTTTAAATTTTGTTGCATAGTTCACAAAACTTCATCATTCTTAAAAGAAGTTCCATTATCTGAGATAATGACTTGCAGGATACCGTATCTGCAAAAGATTTGGTTCAAAATGAACTTGGCGATTACAGTACCCGGTTACAGTAGTAATAGGCATAGCCTCTATCCACTTGGTGAAAATATTCAGTGGCCCGTGATTATAAAAATTATGGCCGTTTGTAGATGAGGGAGATAATTTACCTATCAAATCAAAACCCCCACATAGAAAAGGGCCATGGAGTGGGAATTGGTTGTAGAGCTTGTGCCGGCATGTGGATCTCATGGGAGAACTCTTGGCACTTACGACAATTTCGTACAAACTCTACTGCGTCGTGTTCTAGAGTAGGCCAGAAATAGCCCATTTGGTGTATTTTACGAGTGGTGGAATGGCCACCAAAGTGACCTCCACAAATTCCATTGTGAGATTCGTGTAGAATATTCATGGATTCTTCTGTGTCGACGCATCTTAGGAGCATTCCATCGAACGCTTTTCGATAGAGAAATTTCTCTATAACGATGTATTTGGCTGCAATAATGCATAACCACCGTCCTTTGTTGTGGTGTATCACATTCTGGATATGTGTGGTCCACGATATAATTAATGATATCAGTGTACCAAGGACACTCAGAGATAGGAGGTCTGGTTTTCGATGTAGTATACGCATTCATCCAGAAAGTATAGGTCTACTAGATTGCCTCCGTCTAACGGGTTATCAGCTAACCAATCCGCAATGATTTTGTCCCTTAATGGACTTTCTGATTTACATGAATGTTAATTTGAATTCCCCCATCAAGGTTATAAAACATCTAGCATTCTTAGACAAGGACCCTTGTGTGAGAAAAGTTTGTAAATGGTCCGTTTTTTACCATGACCCTTGTTTCTTGGTTTTAGCATATAATGTCTTAAGCGTTTGGTTGCAAAGGCTATGGCTAGGCATTCTCATTCTGTCTATGTGTAACACGTTTTGTAGTCGAGCAATGTTCGACTAAATGAAATAAATCACACGCTCCCTCTTGTCATCATCCTCTTAGAGCCAACATACAGGGTAGCGAGACATTGGTAGCTCATGAGTACAAAATTAATGGGCGATCTGGCTTAGGTGGCATTAACGTGGGTGGTGATAACAGGAAACGCTTAACTGCATCGAATAGCTTCATTGCAATCCTCGGTCCAATCAGTGCTATAATCTTACTTGAGTAGATTGTTGATTGGATGGATGGCGAAAGCTTAAGTCCAGGATGAACCTCCAGATTGCACCAAGCTTTCCGAGAGAAATGACCTGATTCTATATTCATCCGAAGGTGGGGACCATTTCGAGGACAGCCTGAATTTTTTGTTGGGTCAACATCGATCCCACGTGATGATATAATGTAACCTAGGAGCTTCCCTCCCGTCACACCAAAGACACAATTTCTCCAGATTTAGCGTGACTTCGTATTCTATCAGACATGAAAGAATGACGCGAAGTACTTCTGGATGGTCAACAATGCTTCTTGGCCTTAGCCAACAAATCATCTACGTAGGATTCCACAA
Organism: Taxus chinensis; assembly: GCA_019776745.2. Classification (NCBI taxonomy): domain Eukaryota; kingdom Viridiplantae; phylum Streptophyta; class Pinopsida; order Cupressales; family Taxaceae; genus Taxus; species Taxus chinensis. The sequence goes on from CM034152.1 coordinate 781,678,820, forward strand.
TTTTATGAATTAGATCATGAAATATATATGGTCATAGCCCGCTGGTAGGTAGCACCAGCGTTCCTAAGAGCCTAATGGCATAAACAACGTAGCAATAAGGTTCCCCAAGGGAGTTATAAACGTGGTTTTAGCTTGATCTTGTTCAGATATTTTGATTTGATTGTATCATGAGAACCCCATCCATGAGGGATAAGAGTTCAAATCCAGTTGTCGCATCAACAATGACATCTATGGATGGCAATGGGAAGTCGTCTTTAGGACACGCTTTGTTAATGTCTCAAAAATCTATTCAGATGCGTATCTTCCCATTCTTTCTTTAGGACGGGAACGATATTAGATACCCACTGAGAGTAATCAACTGGCTTGATGAATCCTACTTGGAGGAGCTTTATTACTTCCTCTTTTACCATGAGAGCTACCTTGGGTTTCATTGGTCCTTGATTTTTGTTTAAACCGGCTTTGCATCTGATTTAGTGACGAGGTTGTTGCACCGCAATGTGGGGGTGCAACTCCTTTTCATTTCTTTATAGTTAAATGCAAAAGCATTCTGATGTTCCTTGAGGATCCGAGTGTGTATTTCTACTTCTGATGGAGTTAACGAGGATCCTAACTTCAATATCCTTGGCTCATCTTCCGTTCCGATGTTAATATCAATTGTTTCTTCGATTAAAGAAGCGTTACCTTCCTCAAACTCAGGCAGGGCTGGAGGTAGTCCCAGATCATCTTCATTCCTAACCGTGTATATGCTGAGTTCCTTTTGTGGGGGAAGTTCTGTCATGGGGTTCCCGAAGTAAGAGGATGAATGTGAAATTAAAGACAAATCTATTACGTGATGGGTGAGATGTAATGCCGCATAGGCGTTTAAGAAATCAAGAGTGGTTGTATCACTATCGATGTGGTCTAGGATAGTAGATTTGTTTTCATTTCCAAAAAGAGGATTTGACACTGTTTTTATCAATGGTTCGGTACGAAGGGACACCATAAAACAGGTATCTTGGAATTCATTGTTTGGAGTGAAGCGTGATGCCGAGGTTGCTATAGAATCGGCGAGAAGATTTTGTTCTCGCAGGATTGCTTTAATTGATATGAAGTCAAACTCCTTGCTTAAATCTAATACAGCTGTTTTGTAAAGCTGTAAGTGCTCGGCTTTGGTTTCAAATATCTCAGAGACTTGGTTTGCTACCAATTGTGAGTCTCCTAACACCCTGATGTTATTAACACCAATCCTCTTGGCTAAAATGAGACCAAGGAGGAGGGCTTCGTACTCAGCGCCGTTGTTTGTACATTCGAAATTTAGTTTAAAGGCAAACGGTAGGACTTTTCCTTCAGGGGAAGTAAAGATTACACCTACCCCAGCTCCATAACGACATCTAGCTCCATCAAAATGGAGAGTCCAATATTGAGCTGGGAGTATGGACGTTGGGATATTTGTTGTGTTTACGTATTCTACTTCTACCATGCAGAGATCCTCTACTGGAAGAGAACCAACACCTAGGGAATATCTCATGCCTACAGAATCAAATGGGAGGAACATTGGTAGATCCTGTTCTAGCAATTCAATGATTTTTGCGGTAGTTCCTAATGATACTGTTTCTACAATGTCAACCTCATCTTTTGAGGCTGGGATTGTCCTGACTATACTCATAGTCTCAAGATCTATTGTAGGTACCAATTTTTCCTCTAGTTTTGCATTAGTAGGTTTATTAAGTTGGTTTGTTGGGAGTTCAAACTCCGAGTGCACGCCTGGTCTTTTCTTTAAGTCAGCTAGGTTTATATCAAATGGTTTTGGATCACCTTTGGCTACAAATATCTTTCCTAAGTGTAAAAACCTTACTTCTTGAAATAGCGTAGAAGGGATTGCCTTCATGCGGTGTATCCCTGGTCGATCGAGGATCATATTATAGTTAGTTTCCCGATCTATAATATAAAACTCAGTCAGGATTGTTTTGGGTCCTAAGGTGACCGGTAGTATTATAGTTCCAATTGAAGTGGCTTTAAGGCTGTCATAGCCTCTTAGCGTGTTTCGAGTTGTGGAACAATTTGTTTCTCCATACCCTAGCTTTTGAAGGAAAGAGAAGGGGACTATGTTAACTGCTGCCCCATCGTCTACCATCGCACGCTTTACATAGTTGTTATAAACCTATACTTGCGAATGTAAGGCTGGATCACCTTGGCGTGTAATCTCAGCATCTGTTGGCATTTTGTTTATTTCGAAAATGAACTTGATATCCCTATCCGGCTACCCCGGAGGATGAATATCAAAATCTATATGATTTACCTGTGTTTCGGGGGGTGGAGTGATGTTAATTAAATGACCTAAACCCAATACTTCTAAAAGAGCAGCCCTATGGGTAGGAGAGTTATTTAGTAAGTCTAAAAACAAAATGTGCGAGAAGGTTTTCGTTAGATCGTTAATTAAATCATAGGCACCCACGGGTTTTTCTACTATTTGTTGGATCTTATCTGTTCCTGGCAGGTGACTTGGACTTGGCTGATAGAAATAATCTCGTGTTCTTGTTATATCTTTGATGGGTAGTTCGGCGTCTAACTCTACTAAACCGACTATCTTGGGTCGTGGCTGACTTTCTAATTGTGGCGCAACTGATGGATTTAGTGAAGTCGAGGCTTCATGATCATTGTTTCCTGTCATTACGCTCTTGTTTGTCCCAGTTAAATTTGGCCTTTTGTTATCATGATTTGGGAGTGGGTCATTAAAGATCTTCAGGGGTGCGTTTTGAGGGGAAACAGCCCCTGTAAAAGTATTTGGTGCCGATGACACAGGATCTGCTAAGAACATGTCTATGAAAAGTTGTCTTTGTTCTTCTGGCAATCGTTGCATGGATTTATTATAGTCACGGCATGTTCTAGTGTCGTGGCCCTGGATTTTGTGGAAACCACAATAGGAATTAGGATTGTAATTCCTATTTTGTTGGTTTGGTGTAAATTGTGGCCCAAACTCTGATCAAACCATTGCTTATTAAAGTTTTGCATTTGCTGTTTTTGATAACTAGTTGAGTTTTGGCTTGAACCCTGTGTAGGGTTTCGTCGTTGTCATCGTCGTCGTTGTTGTTGTTGTTTTTGTGGATGATTGAAATCCATTGCATTGATTTTTGGGGTAAAGTTGTTGTTTTGTTGATTGTTTATTTGTGATGAAGTATTGACAACATTTACTTTCTTAGGCTAATCGGTTACTCCATCCGTTGTTACACCGCGATTTTTATTAAGGATTTTAGGTCCTTGATTGATATTCGTGGTAGTAGGATAAGTTGTAGTGTTCTAGTTGGAGGTGATTAACCTCCCGTTTGTTCCATACGTTTTGCGACCACTATCAATTTCCGCTTGATCTATTCGAAGAGCGCTCTCAAGTACTTCATTGTAAGTCTTTAGTGGAAACTTCTGGACTTCTTCCTTTACTTCTCTACTGAGAGAATGAAGGAATAAATTGCATAGTTCCATCTGATCCATATTTGGAGCACTTGCCGAAGAATAAAGAACTGTACGCCACCTCTAGATGAAATGGGCGACAGATTCATTGTGTTCTTGCTTAATGTGCAAGAATTCTCTAATTCCTGTTCTTAATAATTTGTTCATGTCAAATGCCTTAATGAACTCTGACACGAGTTGGTTAAATGAATGAATGGAAGCCTAAGGTATTCTATAATACCAATCGAGAGTGATGCCTTCCAAAGTTTTGGGAAATATTTTAGCGACAACCCCATCCTAAGGGAGTAGTTCCCGAATGGCTGTGGTGTAAGCCTTGATATGTGCATTCAGATCTCCCTCACCTTTGTATTTGGGAAAATTGGGAAGAGGTCTTGGAAGCATGACGCTTCATATGGTGAAATCCAAGGGCTCTTTCAAATATTCTGAGTAAGTCCCTATCGCGTAGGTCTCGACCATTGATGGTGCCTGCTGGGGGAGCAGTGGTGGAATGGGTTGTTGATATGGCGTAGCATACACATTGACAGGGGCATAAGGAAACCCTTGTGTTTGAGAAAACATGCCGGGAGAGGAGAACATATCCCCTTGTGGTGATTTGGAGTACATGTTTAAGTATGACGGGGTATTGTCCAGGAATGGATTATTTTGTACTAGACCGAGAGGAGCGGTGTTAGGGATGGTGGGTCTAGTTGGCGTTTGTTGTGAGTACTGAGGAGTCATGCCTAACGTGCCTACTCCCGTGAGGAGGTCTACTTGGCTAGGATGGTGTGGAGGATTGGAAATTCCTGCCTGCATGAACTGAGAATTTTGACTTGCTTGGGTAAGTTCTAATCCCCTCACTTTTTCTACTAGAGTTGAAATGACTTCATTTGGTGAAGTTACGATATTTTTCCTTAGTGGCGTCTGTTGTATATCCTGGTGTTGTATAGGCATGTGATATCCTGCTATGAATTGATTATTATCTTGCCAAGCTTCCCCGAGGGTGTTTCCTATATGCAGTGGCATAGAGGTATTTTCTTGAAAAGAGACCTCGGGTTGTGTTTGTAAACTCCCTATGGGTGGGTACATACTCCGGGAACGTTGTTCATTCCTGGCATGACGTACCAAACGTTCATCCTCTAAAACTTGGTATGGGTCTGATTGTCTACTAATTTGTGGTTTAAGCAATACCTGAGGAGACGAACTAGACTCTCCTGTGAACGTCATATTGTTCGAGCCTAAAGGCTCTGTTTTCCGTGTTTGAGCGAACTGATCTAACTCTTCTATTTAAAAAGATGAATTATATCTGATCCTCGGAGTTTGTGTTGACAACTGGTTAGTTGAGTAGTTATCACCCCATACTGAGAGTGAGGGTGATGATTGTATATTCTGTTGGGCGTAGTATGCCTCAAGACCCAAGAGGGGTCTGCCATATGCATCGAATCCCGACATATTCAGGGGGTATATGAATACCCATAGAATAATGGGAAGGAGTGAAGGTGATGGTGAAAAATGATGAGGTAGTAAAGATGAAAAAGGTAGTTTAATTTAAAAGAACCAGCAGAAATCTGACTCCAAATCAAAAGGTTGCGTGTTCGATTCACGTCGGGTTCACCAATTTTGTATGACGGAAAAGTGACAAGCGAGCTTGGGAATCTACAAGTAACTCTTCCTCACACCTGACCTCTCGAGGTCGTGCCGAGACAGCTGGTGGGGATGGAGTATGTGTGGGATGCAGAAAAACTAGTTAAGCAATCTAATGTCTTCGATACGCACTAGTGGAAATTGTGAATCTAAGGCAAAGAAGGCCCTCCTAACTTGAACTGGTGTGATAGATCGATCAGCAAGGATGACTTCTTGAAGGCTCCAATCAATATCGAGCTCTTGTGTGATTCGGTCTATAGGTTGTGGAATACGTGAAAAATGTCCTGGGATAGTTTCGTGTATATCTCCAGATAAGGTCATAGGGTGGATGGTAAATATAATTGACTCTATGGGCAATTCTCTAGCCTAGTCCAGAACTCCTTAGCTTTGTTATCTACTGTGTTTAGCAAGGATAATTTCTCGATGATGATAGGTGGAAGTGGAGTAGATCTAAATACTAGTGTACGTAGGCCAATATCTATGTCTGATTCACCTATGGATTCGTTGGGCTGCGGGATTTGTGGGTCACAACCGTAGATTCGTGGTTGTTGCAGACCTGCTATGGTCATAGATGGAATTAGTCTCTAATCCCTAGTATCCAATAATCGTATGCTTTCTCAGCTTCTATATTCAGAATCAACAACTGTGTGATCTTCTCAGAATATCTTACAGGCGTTCGTGCAACCTGAATTCTTAAGCTGGTATCTATATCTATGAGAGTGTCTCCTACATCTGGTTGTGGAACCAAAGGATCACAACCAAATGTCTGCTCTCTTTTAAAACCTTCTACAGTCATGTGGATATGAATCTAGGGTAATCTGCAGTTTGGTTGATTTGACCAAAACGTATGCACTTTGTCGTCTTCTATGTTTAACCCGCTTAATTGGGAATCAATTTGTTGTACGTTTACTGTTGTTCGGAAGACTTGGATCCTGAGATTTTGATCTATATCAGTTATTGCTATGATGAGATTGGGTTGGGGCACGATTGGCTCGAATACGTATTCTTTGGGCTCCCTAGGTCCCATGACAGTCATACAATAGCATATATGGTTTCTCTATTTTTTTGTATTTTCTGATGAACTTTAAAATGAATTTGAGAGAGTAGCTATTTAATGTATCTAGAAATGACAGCTAAAATAACAATTTAAAACAAACAAGATAGCCAAGTATAGCTACTTGTCTATACAACTGTGAATCTATTCTAAATAATGAAGTACTTGATCTAGTCTATTTGCAAGACTCCTGACCCTACCTCAGAAGTGAGGAATGAATCATAGTCTCTCAGAAACTATCAATCCCCACAGCTTCCCTGGTAATATCGAAAGTAAAATTGACTGAAATAAAGTGATTAGCTACTCTATTTGATATGCTTCTAATTTAGAACTTTGAAAGCTAGAACCTGGATTCTGCAGAACAGTGGCGAATCTGATGGTGTGTGTGATTTTGTCCCCTCAGTGTGATATCCTTGTTTCTTCGTGTTCGCGTGGATCTAGAAAAGCGTGTAATGCTAGCATCAATAGAAGTAGATATTGGGACAAAGGTAGCTTAGGATACAGACTGAATACAATGCGAGTAGGAGAGGGATAGCGCAAGAGTACAGAGCTTGTCTTATGCAATTCCTAGCGGGATTTATTGCGAGTCATGTAACATAAAACATCCAGAACCTGAAACTATCCTGTTTGAAGAACAAAACCTGCAACCTTAATGGATTCCTATTGAAAACAAACTATTCTACTCCAATGGATTGGATGAAATATCAACAACACCTGCACAAGATGGATATGTAGCTTCCTAGCAGCAAAACAATACTAACAAGGCATGCAATGAATGAAACTAGGAATTCTAAGCAAAATGAAAGACTAATCTATTGCAAAGAGAAATTCAGAGGTAAATTTGAGGGGCCATTTGCTTGAGCACAAGCCAACTATTTATAGCATTTGCATTTACCCAAGGTAAAAACTAAATTGAACTCTTAAACTATAAACAATGGCAAAACACTATTCTAGGGAACCAGAATCATTAATGCAAGCTTATGGCAGTGAAAAAAGCTGGTGAAACGTTGAAATTACGTGAGTCGCGTTAAAATAGCATTCTAGAAAATGCGTAAAGGACCACTGCCCTGAGCAGGGTGGCGGTTACAGGACCACCGCCCTGTTCAGGGCGGCGGTCACGAGACCGCCGCCCAGGCAGGGCGGCGGTTTCATCACCGAAGAGAAAAAGGCGAAGAAAAGAGGGGAAAAGGGAAAAACAAAGCACGTGGGGGATAAGCGGGGCATGTGGCATGTTAACACACACTTAGAGAGATTTTACAGATCCCGAGCACCTTGCGAGGAGACCTGTATCATCATTGGGGCACTTGTTACATTGTTCCGGCAGTACAGTACCTTACAATTTTGGGTATGTACAGTATCCAACAAGTACTTCTTGAACATATGTAGTGCATAAATCATAGATAATGCTTCATGCTCCATTGTTGTGTAGTTCTACTCAGCTGGAGTTAAATTTTTGCTTGCAAAACATAAAGGGTGATCAACAATCCCTTCTCCAGGTTGTGCTAGAACTACCCCAATTTCCATACCTCACGTATCTACATGCATAATAAAGGGTTTTTCCCAAGAGGGAAAGTGCAAAAATGGGTGCAGTAGTAAGATTCTCCTTTAACATATCAAAATCCACCTGTTGTGCCTCATCCTAGTGAAACCTCCCCTTATGCTTTAACAATTATTCCGAAGGCACGAAAATCCTAACATAACCTTTGATGAATTTTATGTAATAACCCGTATGCCCAAAGAATTCATGCACTGCACTTTAATTGGTAGGCTCATCCAAACTCAAGATAACAACAAATTTGGCAGGATCCATCGATAAGCCTTCCTTGCAAATAATACGACCTAGCAATATTCCAAAAGGAGTAGCAAAGACACATTTCTTAATGTTGAGAGAGATACTTAACTACCTGCATCTCTCAAACTTTAACCTCAAGTTGTCACAATGATATTTTACTAATCCCTACATTTTCCAATCATCTAGGTAAACTTACAAAACCTTATGAGTAAAGTCTTGAAATGCTTGCACCACAATGCACAAAAATACAGAAGGTGCATTCTTAAGTCCAAATTGCATAACCATATAAGAAAAACTTCCCCATTCCATGGTGAAAGTAGTCTTCTCTTGGTCTTCCTTTGCAATCCTTACCTAGTGATAACCTGAGAATCCATCTGTAAAAGAGTAGATTTCACGCCCAACTACACCTTCTAATATCTCCTCAATAAAAGTCGTTGGAAAAGGATCTATCACACATGCAACATTAAAATCTCTATAGTCCACACAGATCCTTATCCTCCCATCCTTCTTGATACTAATCACCATTTAGCTAACTCATTCAGAATCTTCAATAGCCTCAATGATCTCAGATTACAACATTTTGTCAATCTATTCTTTAACCTTCAAGTACAAATTAGGATTCATTTTATAAGGTATCTTCCTAATTGGGAACGCACCTTCCTTTAACTTGATCCAAATTTCTCCCAATGAGGGATGAAATCCCTTCAATTCATGGTATCCATGTGGGAAAAAATCCTAGAAATCCTATAGTAGTTCAATTATCTTTGAGACCTCTTGGTTTGTCCAATAATCACTAATAATTAATTCTTTTGGTTCTACTTCTGTGTTAATGTTGACCTTCTTTTTCTTTAAAGGCTTATGGTAAGTTCATGCCTTATCATCTGCACTATCCAAGAATTTGCATGTACCTTTTGTATGATCAACATCGAGGTTCTCGACTTCCTCCTCATCTATCAGAACACCATTTTTCCTTTCTCTTTTCTAGGTAGAGGCACTCAAACCATACTTCATCTATGTTTTCTTCTTCATCGAAGCCTGCCTCCAATTTAGGCTCTCCTAGCAAATATAGAATGAGGTCCTCATCTTTAGCACTATCTCCAAGAGTAAGGTGTTTTCCTACCTGTAAGGTTTCATTCACTGATGGTTTAGAAGATAGATACTCAAAAGTGTGGATGATACTGGTCATCAACTCTTGCCAATTTCTTGTCTGATGATGCAAATCTGAATGGATATATCACATGTGCACATAACCCTACAAGGTGGATAGAACTTAAGCACCCATAGTGAAGGGGGTAAATATTCTGGGCCTTCCATCCAAGCTCTCTCACATTCCTTAACGTGGAACAAGGATGACTCCTTCCCATGATAGTTGTGTATCCTTGTAGGTGCATTAATACAGAGAAATATGACAGAGAAAATGATTCTTACTTCACACCAATCCATAAGATTATCTCGATGGGTCATCCATAAGTGCACCATCATCCCACATAAGGTATAAATAAGAATATTCCTCCACTCCACTGCACATGTCCATTGTAATTCCATAGCGTGAAAAAATACATCAGGGTTACCTTCTCCAATGTAACTTGGTAACTGTCTTCGAACTAACTGCCTAACTGAATGAGCCTTGACAACGCAAGTCAAGGGCCCTTTAATTATCTGCCAATTATCTCATAAGTCCCATGCACCAAATTATTGCATGCAATGTTAGTCATATCACTCATGTAATGAGCATCATCCCACTGAATGACTCCTCTTAATTGGATCAATAACCTCTAGATCTCTGATAATGCACACATAAATTTTGTTCAGGTCTTCTTCACCCAAAGGTTCTACATAAGGCGCAGATATTCCATCTGTTAGTGGAATAATAACGAAATCCTTCTTATCAAAGCTGATGTATCCCTTATTGAAGCGCAAATCATCTTTCTTCACATAACACCAAGGACGTCCAAGTAAAGCTGGGAAAATATCTGCCTCAACAAGCTTTAAGACTTCAAAATCCCCTGTTAACTCGGCCCCTTGAATGGTTATGGAAGCATTATTTAAAACTCCAATGGCCATAGCCTTACCACCATGTACAACATATTGGAAGATGGTTGTAATGGTGGTCTCCCCATCTAATTCCATGCATCCAAAGTAAGAACATTAACCTCAGTGCCCGTATCAATCAAAATATTAATCAAGAGCCAACCATCAACAACAACATTCAACATGATCTCCTTGTCGTAATCTAGACTATGAGGGGGAAAATTAGCATGAAATATCTACCTCTCACACTCACATCCAATGCATGGTACCTTTCCTCTCAACCACTCTCCTAAAAGGGGAATGATATTCTCCTGGCACAACATCTTACACACCTCTTTGATATCATCTATGTCGCTATGAGGGATCTCAACATTCTTCACCCGTTCCAACTTCCGTGACTTCTCTTTCAAGGACTAGATCTCTCCTTACAAAATATAAATCACCTCCATAGTCTCTTAGTAAACCTCCTTCTGATAATTTGGATTAGGGTACTTTCCATGCAATACCTCTTCTCTTGTAATGCGAGGCATTTTCTTTGGTATTTATTTGGCGCGTGTAGCTTTAGCGTGCGTAGTCACTAATACAGGTTCTAACTATAGATTAAATGCTACCATAGGTATGAACAAAGGTTCAACGCACTTTAAACTAACCACGCCTATGCCCTTGTCCTACTTCTTATGATTCTAAATCATGTGATCATGTAGATTAGGGAATTATTCCTACTAGTGCTTCTTCCCACACCACGAGCATTTCAGTAAATCTAGGAACTCGCAATTGTAGTGATCTGTAGATCCATAATTGAAAAAAGTTTCACGAGGAAACTCACCTCTTCCTCCGTCGCGACCACTACGGCCTCTAAATCCTCTATGAAAACTTCTTCCCCTTCTTGTGCCATCTTCATGGCCTTCATGTTGATGTCCCTCATTCTTATAACCATTGTCAATGTCAGTATGGCACACACCAGTGTCAATTGCATCATGAATCTGATCGATCAACTAGTAATCCTTCATGTCATAAGTAGTAGATGTTCAAATGTTCATGTAACAAGGCACATTCTTATGGAATGCGTGTTGTAACAATGGGCATCTACTTGGATCATGATCTCTGTGATAGATTTCACAATCCAATAACATGTAACACACCTTCTTTCAAGGAAAACTATCCTTAGTTTGTCATTCTACTTCATAATTTGTACACCAAAGTATGATGCGAGTCTCATGCATCGAGTTCATAGACAATTTCTCAAGTTGTTTTTCCATAGAAGCAATTTGTGCCTCTAAAACGGGACATACCCTACTATTAATGCTTCCTATGGCCTCAGCGCATAAATCAGCCTCCAAGGCCTCACGTGGATCCATGAAAGTATTATGTGAAAGCACTCGTTTGAAAGGTGTTATTAATCCTCCAAAGAAGCACTGAGCATGTTGCGAGGGGTGGATACATGGGGGATTCACTTAGTAAAAGTATGGTATAGCACCTGCGTTCTAAGGGTATTAAAGAATACCCTTAATTCTAGTTTCTACCTCTAATTATTCAATTGATAATACCCCCTCCTGTTATATTATTAGAATGAAAATACCCCCTATTTTTTCCATGTACCTTACTTACCCATTTTTCAATTACAATTTTATTTACCCCTTTTTATTTCTACCCCAATATATTAGAAAAAAATATATTATATTTCTCACTCAATTTTTTTTAATATGCATTTCCTTTCGAAAGATAGTTCAAAGCCATTGAATACATATTACAAGTCACCTTATATATGTTAAGCTTTATGCATTTATCAATAGTTCTTCAAATAATTAAGATGGTGAAATAATATCACTTGTGTTGAAAAGCATACTCAATTCTAGTTTTCTACCATCTTATTATTTCTTGGTTAAGAATCTAGATTTATTTATTAAAAAGAGATTATAATTTAATTTATGACCACACTCCTTTTGCAATTTTAAGGTATTTACGTTTAAAAACTAGGGTTCAAATGTTTTAGTTTTATATTAAAAGTAAACCTCTATTTCCTTTGGCCCATCTCTCTAACCTACCCCCAATACCTGATTCAAAACATTAATAAATTAAACCCTTTCACCCCCCATACACTCTCTGTTATACCCTATGGGTGGATATCATAACATAGCTTTAACAAAAGGATCTTAAAGCATGCATCATACTCCCACACACTCTTTGTCATGTTCTGTTGAATCTCTTTAAGCATATTGATGCTCTTTTGGTCAAATTTAGGAATATGAAACTCTTCTAAGAAGGCATCACACATCGCATGTTGTAATCCACTGTTGTCTTATGTGGGTCATCCTTTTGGTACTAGCTATGCGCGTACCCCTGTAACGTAATTGCAAACTGGCTTACCTTCTACTCTAGGAGTAGTGATCCCCTTCATGCATGCCATATTAATTCACACTTGTGTACATGCTATACAACATCCTCAACACCTTTATAATATGGAAAATGAAGAGACGTATCAGAAAATAATTATTAATGGGGTTGTGGTCCTTTCCCAAACAGATCCAGAACCTTTATTTCCTCTTGTGTTTCCTCCACAACTAGATCCACTAGGTCCACTCACTCCTAAACCCCCAGATCCACTAGATCCTCCTTCTGTAGTACGTACATGGCTTGAAGTGGTACTACTTTTTATTCCCACCGTTTCTCTAAACTGAGCTCCAACGATATATGAAATTAAAATCCTCCCAGAACGTGATACCCACATCTCTGTTTGCCCACACCTTGTCCAAATGAGGCACCTGACAGAATACCACCAAATAAAAGGAATATCTACACACCCATAGATGGATGTAATGAAAAGTGATATCTACCTGATGTTGTCTTACTCACCAACACTAATACCAACCGAACTAGTAATACTCGTATCAGATACTTGAAATATAAGCACAAGGGCTTGGTTGTCTAGGTGGGTTCAAATGCATGCCTATAGTCCATCTCCTTTCTTCACACAACGAGCTTTCATCAGAATTCTGAGGGGGTTCTCCTCCTGTGCTTGCCAAGATGGGGTAGTATAAACTTTTCATGCTTCCATGCCCTCCGCACGAACCTTAAATAATTCCCCATAATGTCTACCTCTAAACATCCATTGCTCCTATAATCACATGTTGTTTTGTCCAATTCCCTCTCCTGAGATTCATTATACTTGAGCCGCCTCTCTTCCCTCTCTACTTCTATCATATGATCCATAAGTTCTCGCCACACCAACTTCCATGTCCTCGCACCTAGTAGAGGTTTATCTAGCCATAGGAAATGCTTCTAAACTCAGAGTGATGATCAAGATCTTAATGGCTAATAATATAACATGCAAGAATTATCGTCTCAGTTCCTCGTAAGAACTCGAACTACAGAAAATTTTGGGAAATAATACGTATAAATTGTGTATTCCAACATATAGCTAGTCAACACACCATTCCACCGACATGATCAACAACATGATTCCAGATCAGATCAACATCATACATCATGAATTCATTGATAATATTATTGAGTCCAAACATGAGGTCTATAATACCAACTCTTCCTTGATGTCATACGCTGAAAAACCATTCATACAGTTCTATTAGAAAACAAAAATAATAATGTTTCATCAGAGCTCAGAATACAGACGCTCCTCTAACCATGTACGTGCATCAAACTTGGGTCTAGTGTTGAATCTCTATGCAAACTCATCCTCTGTGTTCTTAAGCCAAGTTTTAATATTGTCCAAGGTCAATCCATTCTGCCATCACACAACGTTCTTACAACATCTTCAAAAGAGGTCCTCGGAAACAGAACCAAGATGTAGTCACTTTTCCTAACCTTTAAAATCCTCAGGTGCTTCAACATATCACCCAGCTTGAACTAGGTGGTCACCTGAGGCACGCAGGCACCAAGCCCCTCCTTTATATGAGATTTGCAAGAATATTTACCACTAATGGAGGAAAGTTCACAGATACAAATGCATACATTCTATAAAAAAGATAAAGAAACTAGATCTAAGCATAGATGCACCAAAATATGAATGAGAACATTATAGCAACATAAAGGAATCATATCTAAACTATGAGAAGTATGAAGAACACAAGGGTTTCAACCCATCAACATATTTATTTAGAATAACACTATTATATTCATTTATAATTATTATAATATCCAAAAACATCAAGAAATCCATACATGGACCAGATACATCATTAGATTTCTAATACTATATTATAATGGCTCCATTACAAAATTTACAATAGTGATCACACATATCTCTCCTAGTTCTCTCTACCTTCTTTCCCATGCCTCCTTCACTCATTATGTACTCACCCCTCCTCTTGTCGTATGAATCAATACATATCAAGGTGTTCTTGGGAATCTTCTCTTTACTATGTACTCATCACCCAGAGTGAACCACTTGCCAAATGTCATCATGTCATTTCCATACTCAAGCATCCTTAACTTCTAAGTGTCAACTAAACCGTAATGAAATTCCACTTTATAACTCCTAAACCTGTCATGATAACTATAATTATACCCCATGATATTATTTCCTTGGGTTGTAAGTCTCCATGTTATAGCCTTATTGACAATCAAATATAGCTGCATATCAACATGTCCCTTATTGTAACTTCCGACTATGGTCCAAAATATGGCTAAGTCCTAAGCTTTTTCTGCCTAGGTGGGAACCTCCGGAACTTCCCCAAAGTTACTTCTACATGAAACCCTTCATGCCTTGTTGACAAGCGACAAAGCCTTCCGCACCTTAAGTTCCTAGTATCCTTGGGGTTTCAACAATTATACACTAGATATATGCTATTTATATGTATTTTTGTCTAGAGGAAGCTAAATTTAGATTATTTCATCGAGCTTATAGGATCTTAATGGCATATTATACCTTTATTAATAAATATCTTGATTATATAACTAGATTTATAAAACCTAACCATGGTTAGTTAAACCCCCACTATGCACACAGGGGTGGGAGAAGGTGTGGAAAAAGATGGTAAACCTCATCGGAATAAATACATAGAGAGGAAATATAGCTCAAGTTTAACGAAGTATGAGAGATAGACATAACAAGTGAACAAGAGATTGAGGAGGTAATACAATTGAGGAGGATGATGGATTGTGAATTTTTTAAAGATCTCATGGAAGATGAGGAGAGGCATCATCAGGCATCTTCCAAATTTGGGAAAGCATAAGGTAGAGAATCCCCTTTGGATTTAAATGAGAGCATGTCAGAAGAGAGAATGAGGATCCCCTTTGCTTTAAAGGCAGTGCATCTGATCCCACCTAGACTACCTATCCCTTACACTTGGTATTTCAGGTCCAGAGGTAGTCATTGAGAAGTAGGATAGTGCAAGTAATAAAGAAGAGATTGAGTAGATATCAATTTGTGTTGAATTCAAGAAATCAAGTTAGTAGCATGCACCATGACATCACAGTCAACACCATTTGTTTGGGAGTACTTGGATGCAATATTTTTTCTAGGCACATTCTTCAGGATAGAGTATTGGCATGCAAAAATTGTTGGAAGTAATTCAATAGCATCTACAACCATGTACTATCATTGGTGTCTAATCTAGTACTACAAATGGGATGTAAGGAAGTTCATCAACTGGACTGCTTCTTGCATACTGCATGGATCGTGAAGGGGGATTTGGGAAGATCAATTCAACTACCTGGAAAGGAAATACTAGTTGGGAGTTTTGGTTCTAGATCTGGTGGCTAGGGACCAAAACTACCACCTCAGCAACTGGTACAGCCGACACCTCAAGTTTACTATGATATTTCTCTCTATTTACCAGAGTATAGAGGTATTTAATATGATAATGTAAAGCATGTGCATGATTGTGAAATGCTATGGAGCGCTAAGGGGATTACAACCTCAGATAGAAAGGTGAGTCAATTTTCTACTACACTGCAAGGGTGCATGCATAATTGGTATAGGAAGTATGATCCACATCATATTGTGGTAGATTATAATGCTTTGCACACTACATTTCTGGTATAGTTTCACATCCCAAAATTTGAACAACAGAGTAATCAATGTGCTCAAGGGATATCAAACAGGGCTTATCTGAAAGAATGAGGGAGTATGACGCATGTTTTATGACTCTGTTTTCTAAGTTTTCCCATGATATTCATCCAAATTCATCATGCACAGTGGTTCATTGGAGGATTTTTGAATCTGTTTCAAAGAGCACTTTCTCACAAGATGTATATGGATCTGTCATGAGGCCTTGGAAGCTACTCTATGTACTGAGGTAGTTGGGAGTGTTGACACTGGAGTGAGCCCATTATTAGAGGCATAGATCACAAATATGATGAAGACAGTGGAAGAATATTTCTGTAAACTTCAGTACATGAAATGCATAGTAGTTGTATATGGTGCATGGATTGTGAATTTGAGGGAAATACTAAGGATAGTTGTCTCATGTAAGTTAGTAGTGCATGTTTACTAGATTTTGAAGTCTTTCACCTGAACCATGATGTCGAGTGGATTTCCATATTTTGTATAGTGCATGATTTAGAAGAAGGTGTCCATGTATTGTAAGATTTGTAAAGTCCCATACTCATGACACCACTGACTACAAATTGATTGATCACATTCATGAAGACATTGAGACAAGAGTGCACCAAACTAGTATGGCAAGTGGATCTAAGGAACATGAAGGAAAACATAATGAAGGGCACAACATTGGAGATAAAATAAATGGATGCTTCTAAGGAGGATATAGATGGAAAATTTCGTGGTGTTGGTAGAGGTAGGATTTCACTCGAGGAACATGTTACACTTATCTATCACCTGATCATTACCAACAAGATTTCCCTCAGAATACATCTTACTCATAGTGTGGGAAGTAGCATATGTTAGAGGATTTCTACACTTGTATGACCTATACAAAGCAGCATATGGGCGCATAGGGTGGTCTATGATCAAGATACAACACATGAATGTTGATCAATGGGTGTCTAAGAAGATGTTTGATTCTATAATTGCAACCCATATTAGTTTACAATGCATGCTAAGGTAGCGCAGGTGAACATGTGCAAACCCTCTAAGGAATAATCCTCTCATTACAAGGGAGGAAGTGATACATACTAAGTACGTAGACATGGTGCACTTCAGAAGGAAGTCTACTAAGAATAATATGGGAGTCATTAGAGACCTGCAGGGTGAGTTACAGTTTTAAAAAAGAAATAGGTGTGCAAGAGAGAAGGTGAAAATCATGTTGAGCTCCCATAGAAGGATGTGGATGACCTGAAAGAGGTGTGTAAGATGTTGTGCGAGGAGAATATTATTCTACTTCTAGGGGAATGAATTTCATGAGACAATACCATGCACTAGAGTTGAGCGTGAGAGGAATATACTTCATGTGAATCTACCACCTCAGGACCATAAATTTGATAAGGAGATCACACTTGATGCGGTAATTGATGGTTGGTTGGTAAGTAATATCCTAATAGATACAGATGCTTAGAAGTAAATGTGTTTACTCTTGAAGTATGGTATGTAGATGGGAATCCTAAATTGCATAGCCATCTTTAAATATGTTATATATGGAAAACAAAACTAAGGATTTATTCCTATTGGGGTACTGAAGGATGCATCTATTATTATTCAGGGAGCCAAGTTTACTGGGGTATTTGAGGTATTGGAGATTTCCAAAGAAAATAACTTTCCAGCATTACTTGGGAAACCCCTGGTGTTATGCAAACAATGTTGATTTATGCTTTAACAAGAGATAGATAAATTTTGAGAAAAATTATGAGTGCATGATTATACCTCTATTTAAAAATAAGGAAGATCCTTATGTTGAGCCTTTGAGTGAAGAATATGACTTGAATCAAATTTACACATCAGATGGTGCATGATCTAGAGAATCTAGAACCATCAAAAGAAGGTGTCACTTCAGTGGGAAGATGATGTTCAGTCTGTAAGTGACACTACAAGTGTTGCTTTTGATAACTAGGTGCATGGAACATATGAAGATGGTCGGGCGTGAAGTTAAGGGGTCAAGTTCAAAAGGATGATCAGGCCACACATGGTGAGGCACTTGAGGCTCAGCTCAGGTACCGAGATATATTGTTGAAGGGAAGACCTTGATACATTCCTGCGTGCACTATGGAGATTTAGTGGATAAATGAAGGAGATAGAAGAAACATGTTACTGTATACTTGCACCATGATAACATTACATGTTGGTGGAAATACACATAGAGATAACCTCTTGGAATGGTGATAAGTGAGAATCACCTTTTCCACTAGGTTTACTTAGAGAAATGTACCTACACACATATTTGAATTCCATGGTAAGAATTTGGATTCACATCATGTTCATACTTGTGAGAGACTATGGGATAGAGGGGTAGAGGATTTACCACCATCCTTATGGGTACATACAGTTCTAATCCACACTATGTGGGTGTGTACGCACCTGGTATGTCCATGCTAGAGCTAAAAAGGGACACTAAAAATTGGCAAGATATGACTGCAGGTATGATTCAAAATTTTGATTTATTTTTCTACTAAGCCTCCACTCTAATGAAGCATTGAAAATCATGAAGTGCATCACATTAGGGGATAACATGAAGGAAGAAGAGCTCATGCTAGATATTTTGGGAGAATTTTATTCGAAGGTACGCCTTAATCTTGAGGAGACAGCAACGAAATCTAATAAAATGGGTCATGTCTTGAAAGATAAAGAGAAAGGAAAGATAGTATACATAATTGATAATGAGGAAGTAGACCACCTATAGGTTATCCACACTAAAGGTGCATGCGAGGTGATGAATTCTATAGATACTTAAGGCATGTGTGTACCATGCCCCCATGAAAACAAAGAAGGTGAATATTGGCACAAAAGATTAAACCCAAGAAGTAATTATTTGGAATTACCTGGTTAGAATAGGAAGTAGCCAAGATCATCGAGCTTTTGCATTACTTATAGGACCGTATTTCCAATAGTTTACCATGACATTAAAATGTGTACATAATTCTTTAGGTTAAATGAAGATAAAATTCCTAAATAAGGCATGCTCTCGGTTAGAATTAGGCCTTATAGGATGAATATCTAACTTGCCTGTGAATGTGAAGGAATCGAATTTGATAAGATGGTCAAGTCTAGAATTATTGAGCCTATTGAGGAATATGAATGGGTTAGTCCCATGGTTATAAGAATCAAGAAGGATGGGTGGATCAAAATCTATGTGGACTATAGATATTTGAATGCTTCATGTGTTATAGATCCCTTTCCCACACCTTTTTACTGAGGAAATATTGGAGGGATGAATTGGGTGCGACATACATTGTTTCACTGACAGGTTTTGAAGATATCATTAGGTGTAACATCATGAAATAATATCTGTAGAAGAAAAACTTTACCATTAAGTGGATAAGTTTTTCATATACAGTTATGCTAAGTTTGGATTGAAACAATGTGTGGCTTTAGTATTCTTGTCCATTGTAGTGCATGCATTCCATGATTTCTTTCATAAGTTCTTCCAAGTATATTTAGATGATTGGATGGTGTATGGATTAGTCAAGGAACATTATGATAATCTCGTGCTTATGTATGATAGGTGTAGGTAGTTAAGCATATCTTTGAAGATTAAGAAGTGTATCTTCGATAAAACCCTTTGGAACACTACTTAGGGCAAATTATTTGCAAGGAAGGATTGCTGGTAGACCCAACTAAGATAGTTTGTCAAATTTTGGGATTGGAGGAGCCTACCAATCAGAGTGAAGTGTAAAAATTCATGGGACATATGAGGTTACCACAGGAAGTTTATCAAGGGATATGAAAATATTGCCAGGCCCCTAGAAGATTTACTCAAATCTAAGGGAAAATTTTATCAGGGTGATGCAATAGTAGGTGTTCGAGAATTTGAAGGGGAGACTAACTACTGACACTTTTTTTCACTGTCCTTCATGGGATAATTCATTTTACGTACATTTTGATGGTTCTGGAATGGCAAATGGCACCAGTGGTGTTTGGCATAACTAGGAGAAGGGATTGTGGATCATCTTATTTTCTAGGTGTAAGAAGGAAGTTGACCCCCGTGGAGAAAAATTAGTCAATACCACCTAGCACGAGGCATTATCTATGATTTACATGTTTGCATAATGTAGACAACATGAGTACTTTAATTTAAGAACCATGTTTATCTTCTATATAGATCATATGGAACTCAAGAACTTAGTCAATAAGCATGTTTTGTAAGGGCGACATCTATAGGTGGATATCTTTTGTTTCAAGAAATTCAACTTCATAGTTGTTGTCAAGCCAAGGAAGAGTCAATTTCAGGGCTTGATCATCTATCAATAATTAATTTTTAAGAGGATGCACAAAGCATTGAATATATCATGCCCTTGGATGAATATTTTTTTAGATTAAACCACACACTCCATGGATTTAGAAGACAGTAGTTGTCTTTTGATGCACTCAAATGGCACCAGAGGGAATGAATACATTGGACATATTTTGTAGCTTTCTTTCATGCGTGTTGTCCACTCAAAATTCCCCACTCTGATAAGAGTAAAAATTTCAAAATTTTGAGTTTAAGTGTTTTTCTCTGAAGTGCCTAAGTCGTGAAATTGAAAAAATCTGTGTTTTAGGTCATTTTTTGTGATTTTCGGGCCTGTCGGAACTTTTTGTTCCAACTGTCCCAAGTACGAAAGTGCACTCTATTCCCCGATAGGCCGATTTACCCGAAGTTTGTCTTTTTCAGGCCTGTCAGAACTTTTTGTCCTGCATGTCCCAAGTTCACTCAGGCAAGTTGTTCCATTTTCGGCCGAATCGCCCGAACCACGTACTTCGCGCTTTCACGT
Source organism: Taxus chinensis (assembly GCA_019776745.2). Taxonomy (NCBI): domain Eukaryota; kingdom Viridiplantae; phylum Streptophyta; class Pinopsida; order Cupressales; family Taxaceae; genus Taxus; species Taxus chinensis. Next base: position 781,699,585 of record CM034152.1, read on the forward strand.
CCCAAATGTCCCAAGTCAAATTGTACAAGTTGTTCCATTTTCAGCCGATTCACCCGAACCGCGTACTTCATGCTTTCTCATCCCAAATGTCCCAAACTCTTCCGAACCCATTGTCACCTTTTCAGCCGATTCGCCCGAACCGCATGTTTCGCGCACTTTTGTCCCACATGTCCCAAAAGGAATTTGTGCATCTTTTCCTTGCTTCGCCCGAATCGGCCGAGCCGCGTGTTTCGCGCATTCGCGTCTCACATGTCCCAAATGAACCAAGTGCCATTCGTGCTTATTTTTCCCGCTCTACCTGAATATCATGCTTATTCAAATTGGTGGGTATGTATTAAATGCACATTCATGGCCTTTCTCTCTCCTAAACGGCTATATAACGAGCGAACCACCTTTGCATTTTTCACACTGCTTCCATGATATCCTTTGCTCGAACCCTTGCAATCTAAATCCCTGCGCGTGTATCCCTTCCCTTTGCAATTCCTTCCCAAGTCTAATTTGTGTCTCTGTCCTCCGAATTACCATCAATATGAAGATTAAATTTCAGGGACAGGAACAAATCTCGCCACTAGAATCTGCCGTTCCCAATATTGGGGACAATGAAGCTCGTCATCTTGACTTCAGCAATTTTTGGGCAAGGATGGCAGATGCAAACCCTACACCCATGGCGCAGATGATTCATGACAGTGGTTTGGCTTTCGCTGGAGGTTTCCCAATCTCGGTGCAATGTGCTAATACAGTGCTTTCATGTGGAGCTCACTTCGATCCTAATTCGAGCGAATTAACCAACGTGCACGGGGAACTCATCGCCAAATTAGACGCTGCCGCCATTAGCACTGCACTGAGAATTCCAGAGATGGATAATGCCATAGTTGTTTCTCAGGATCAAGCACAGGCCCTGTTCAATCAAGACAACAATAAATACAAGGCACGGGTGGCGAAGTCCTGGCTAAAGAACCCTAAGAAGGGAGCATCTCGTCTGTCCAAGACTCTTTTCTGGGCATATTTCAACGAAGAATTGTCTGATTTTATAATTCTAATGGCTCGGGTTATGGGTTTACCCTCTACCAACGAATTCCACTTTTGGATGTGCCTGCTCATCAGCATGGTCTGTGAGGGAACTCAAAATATCAACTGGATGGAAATCATCAGCATGAACTTGACGGATCAGCTGTCCAATGTACAACAAACGAAGAAGTTCTACATGACTTCGTACCTGAAGTATACTCTGGCAGCATCAAGACAATGGTTTGGTTTTTCTTACATTGATTCCCACAAGGATGATCCTGTATATGCCTACTGCCCATAGTTCACCCTAGAGACCAGCAATTGCAATTTCAGGAGGGTAAATGATGCTTTCACCATGTATCTGGTCAGGCTCCTCGAAGGTGATACTGTTAGGAGGTTTTCTGATGAAGCCATGAATCTGATATCGTACTACGGTGCTTATTTTATCCAATTCAGAAAATTCTCTTATATCAGGCTTGCTGGCTCTGAGGGCACTCCTCTGAGGCTTCCCATGTTCTGCAGTGATAAGATGGCCTTGATAGAAGTATGCAGGCAGTTAGACAAATTGCACAAAACCTGCAGAGACAAGAAGATTTCTGGTTTGCATTTTCCCATCTCTTTGGGAAACTACACTTGTAAAACAACCCTGGACGCACAGAATATAGAAAGAGCCCTGGTTCCCATCACTGTTCATTTCTTCAAGCCAAGAACTTTCTTTGACTTGAAGAAGTTCATCGAGCAAAATATCAAGATAATCTATCATCATAGGGCAGATACAGAAGACTATTGGGCTAACTGTGTTGATGATTTTGAGGCCAGAAGAAGGCATTATGGCAGGTTCTCTCTGCCATTGATCCAAGAACTCGGTTTGTATCAAGTTCCTGAAGGGCTTCAGGATGACAACTCTGATCTATACTTATATGAGTATGACAATGTGGTTAAGCACACTCCCTTGGAGGACTTGGATTGGAACAGGAAAGAGAAAGCTGATCTGGCAGAGATACTAGCTCCAGTCTTAGTCAGAACTAAGATATGGTTTGATAAGAAGGTTCGAGAGCTTAGGAGGCACTCAGGAGAATCCTCCTCCAAGTATGTTTCAACACCCAGGAGGTAAGCATCGATTCCAAGGTCAGATACACTAGTGCAAACCCCTCCTGCCTCATCAACACAAGGACCTGCAGTTTCTACTCCTTCATCCACCCAAGTATATCAGAAGAAACTGAAAGAGGTTAAGAAGGAGCCTGTGGAAGAACATCTCTAGAAAAAGCAGGCAGAGTTGCCTATGGGACCAGAGAACATTATTGTTCTTAGTAAAAGTGAGGAGAGTGAAGTGCCAACTCCTACAAATGCTCCTGAAGATCCAACACATAAGGATAGAGAAGTCCAAAGCACTGAACTTCCAAGTACTATTGATTCCTCTACTGCAATTGTTACAAGCGCCCCACTCATGTCTCAACTTGAGACAACAGTAGTGCAGACTTTGGGCACCATGATCTCTCTGTCTCTTGGTCCTCTTGCCCCTCCTGCTGCTTCTTCTTCCTCTTTTGCATGGGTGCAACCTCTTGTTGACAGTAGGAAGAGGAAATTTTCCTCTCGGAGCTCAGGACCAAATTTTGATGTTGTGGCAGCCTTGTTAGGCACTACTCCTTCTCGTGCAAAGAAAGCCAGGATTACTTCCAGGATAGTGTCCGATGCTGAGGGTCAACAATTCCTGGAGATTGCAAAGCCTACAGTAGATAAACCAGAGCAGGATTTGCAGGCAGCTGATCTTGAACTCTCAAGAATTCCAATGGGAGAGTCTACCCCTGAAGGAGAGATACATAACCTCCAGGAAACAATCACAAGAGGCATTGGGAGGGTAGAGAAAGGGTAGCAAACTATTGAACAGTTGGAGGAACAGGCCCAGATTCTCACAGGTTTCATCAAGTCTCTTTTGTCTAAGGACAAAGTTTTGGACCCTACCCCATTGACTACTCTTCCACCAGTTGTAATTTTGAGCCAAGATGAAGTACAAAGTATCAAAGACATGCACAAGTATTCTGTCTAGGGCAGAGCTATGGAAGCCATGGTGGATGATATGCTTGTTGCAGGGTTGAACTTCATCGATGAAGCTTTCAAACTCCATGGAAAAGTGAACAATCTGCAACAGAAGCTCTCCTCTACTATCAAGATCATAGATAAAGAGCTCAAACTCTGGAGCAGTTGCATAGTAGACCTCCGCCTCATGGGACAGACAAATGAGAACATTTTACTGGCGAGTAAGGTTTTTGATGATAAAAAGGATAATCTATCAAAATCCTGGGTTTACAGCGTGGAGTGGAAGATCAAAGTCTTGGAGGAGGCTTTGGGAGAACTGAAGAATAGCTGGTAGAAGGGTGAAGCTTTCAAGACACTAGTTGTGTCTGCTTTCAAAGATATACATTGTCATCTTCAGGACGAAATTTCTAGTGTACCCCTTTCCTTGCAAGAAATCAAAGCTCAATTCAGAGCTTTTGTCAAAGATAATCTATTCAAGGAAAGCTCCATCTCCAAAGATAAAATGAAGGAGATCTGCTCTCTTCAATCTGCCATTGAAGAAGCAAATAAAGATTATCATACTCATGTCGAGTTTGATAAAGAGATGGAGAAGTGTCTCAGATTTTGGACTCAGTCTATAGCCAACACGTCAGTCCCTTGTGGTAGAGACATAGCTAAGGCGTTGAAGAGATTCAGGCAGCGGATTTTGAAGTCAGTGGGTCCCTCCCAGTAACTGACCACCTGTCTTCTTCTCCTTATTCTTTTCTCTTCTTCCCATTCTTTTTCCATTTTCTTTGTAATAAGTTGAGGTATTGCGATTGGCAGTCCTTAACTAATCTTTAGTTAAAAGAAGTGGTTACGAAGAGTAACTGATTTCTAAGCTATATAATGGCCTCTCTACGCCATTCTTAAAAAGGAAGAACTTGGTTTATTTTTCTGAAAGTGTAAATAGATCGTAAAGAAATCAATACAGAAGGGCTTTCCATTCTTTGTCTATCTGATCTCTGTTATCCCTAAGCTTTCATTTAATTTTTGTGAAGATCATTTGTCTCTAGTTTGTTAGTCTTGCTGATTGCATACTCTTCAACTTTGCAAGCATGGTGATCTTGTATAACCAAGAAGGAACTTTGTGTCCTTGATTAATGAATTTGTAGAACTTTGTGTCTTTAAATTCCATCTTATTTATATGATACAAATGATCTTGTTTCAATTCACTGTAACTTCGCATACATAAAGAATTACTCTGTTATCTATAATTCTGCATGTTGCCTTTCTGCTCATTCTCGTATTCTTATTCCTCAGTCCTTTTGTAATTGATGATCTTTATAGAAAACACTTTCGTAGTATCCAAGTTCAATCAGAAAATCATGTTTTGTATATTTGTAAATAAGTTCGTTTCTGAATAAGGGAACCTCTCCCATTAAAGAGGAGGGACTTCTTGTCCCCTGACTGTTTCTCTTCGTAAAGTCCTATTTGACGACCAACAGTTTTTGGTGACTCCGCTGGGGAAAATCATATTCCAATTCTGTAATTTTTTGATCATCCTTTGATCTGGCGACTCCGCATTTTACTCGAGGGAGAAGGGCCCTTGGTATTGAAGATTCTCAGTTTCAGCTTTTGGAGCAGCAGGGTTTTCCTTTTCCTTCAACAACAAATAGAAGGACTCATTTGACAAGCACTCCACCTGTTCAAGATAGAATTCCTACGGGTGGTATTCCTTCAGAGCCTGCTAGTCCTAATCTTTGAGCTTTGATTCTTGCTGGTGTTGCAGTTCCTCTCCAAGCCATTTTTCCAAGAATGGTGGCACCATTGCCCTGGGGTCATCATGTCAGGCCCCTTGCCCTTCCTCAGCCTTTGTATGAGTTACCCAGAGGTAACCGGAAGAACTTCCCTAAATTCAAAGGTGATGGCAAAGTGCATCCTGATGAACACATCGCAGCCTTCATTGTTGCATGTGGAGTTCTGGGAGTTGAACATGAAGACGTCTCCGTGAGACTGTTCGTTGAGACTTTACAAGATAATGTTGCTGATTGGTTCTATCACCTTCCGGCTGGTACTATCACTAGCTGGGACACCATGAGAACTAGGTTTGAAAACCATTTCAAACCAGCAGAAGATGTGCATGCCTTGCTAGCCCAAATCTCTCAGATAAAGAAAGATTCACCAGAGCCCATGAGAGAATTTGTGGCCCGATTCAACAGGCTAATTAATAAAATTCTGGTAAATACTCGACCTGTTGATCAAATCCAAAAATGTCTCTTCCTAAATGCCCAATCACCTGAAGTTAGTTATGCGCTGAGAAGGGCTAATCTCGCAACATTGGTTGAGGATCAAACTCTTGCTGTTAGTGTCGAGGATTATTTGATCATGTCAGGAAAGTTGAGGAGAGACCCTTCTAAATCTAAGTTTGCTGCTTCCTCCTCTTCCACCCCTGGACCTAATACTGATCCATTGGTTCAAAAACTTGCGAATGATCTCATTGCCATAAAGAAACAATTGGCTCAGCATGCTCCTTATGCAGATGTTCCAAGGAGGAATTTTCAGCCCAGAAATCATTTTCCTGCTTCTCAAACAAGACTAGCGCTTGAAGGACCTCCTGTTAAAGTTCCTGTCAACGCAACCTGTGAATTTGAGGAACCAGATGATGATGAGGATAATGAAGCTTGCGAGGAGCTCATTGAAGAAGTAGATGATGAAGCAGACGAACTTGAGGGATCTCAAGTAAATTTCTTCACTACTGAGGGCATTGATGATGGAGATGACTATGATGAAGTAGTAGCGGACATGAATAGTGAATCATACGCTGTCATGACTCGAGAGTAGACAAATCAGAGGGAGAAAGTGACGCAGCCCATCAAGAAATCTAAGGAGCAGTCGGCAACTATCCCCGTAATTACAAAAAGAGGATCTCCTATCCCCACTTCATCTACACCAAAGGTGAGTCCTGTCAATCCTGCTATTAAAGTTACTTCTTTTTCTCCTAAAGTTGATAAACCTAGGATCTCAAATGATGATGGCCCCTTCCACTTCTGGGTCCTTTGATATTATTGATCACCTGAAAAAGACCAAGGTTCAAATCTCAGAGGCTGAGTATTATCAAACCCATCCCAAAGCTTTTGCTAAAATGATTCACTTTGTCAATTCCCATTCTAAGACCACCTCTAAAGGCCTTTTTCCCACTCCTTCTTCTGCACCACAGCCTAGTCTGGTAGCCGCTGTCACCTCGCCTAATGACAAAATCAAACCATTTTACGTAACACTTCTTATAGCTGGTCATAGGCTCAATAATTGTGTCATAGATTCAGGAGCCTCAGATAATGTGATGCCTGCCAAAGTAGCTCATGCCTTAGGCTTGACCCTCACATGCACTTATGGATCTTGTTTCTCTATGGAGAGTAAGGAAGTGCCCTTGGTTGGAAGAATTAAAGATGCACAAGTGGCTTTTGCTTCTTTGCCTGAGAAGAAAGTTTTGGCTACCATCTTAGTAGCAGATATTCCTCCTTCATACAGGATGTTGTTAAGTAGGAATTTCTGTAAGGATGTGGGTGGAGAAATCTAAATGGATTGGTCACATGCACTCATACCTGTCAATGGGAAAATGAAGAAGTTGCTGCCTAAGAAGCAGTCTGAGTATATTGTGCAAAAAACGGATGATCCTAAAGCACAAATACTCTATGAGGAGATGGGACATGGTAACTACATGATTATCCTAAAGCATAATCAAGTTTCCAAGTTTAATCCCAATGTTAACAAGATAGAGATCAAAGTTGTTTTTGATTCTCAAGATCTCCAAAAGGTGCAAGAGAATAGCATACACACGCTTTGGTCTAAATCGAGTAAGCATGGAAATACAACATTCATCAAAACATTAAACATGTTAGAAAATGACCAGTTTTAAACTAACAGAAAAACCTACAACTTCTGTAAGTATGAATCCCAAATTTATGTTTTCATTGCATAGTTAACTTCAATACCTTTCCAACGCAAAAAAAATGGAGTCATTTCGAGTTCGGGAGCAAAAGTTATGGCCTTCGGAAGATGGGTTACGCATATGCTCCTATGGTCATGGGTGTGCACTTGACATGCACTCAAAAAATGTCAACCAGAAAATCATGTTTTGTATATTTGTAAATAAGTTCGTTTCTGAATAAGGGAACCTCTCCCATTAAAGAGGAGGGACTTCTTGTCCCCTGACTGTTGCTCTTCGTAAATTCCTATTTGACGACCAACAATACTAACAATGCCTTATCAGTTGATTGGAGGTGACTTGTAAAAAATGGGAAGAGATGAGGTTTTACGTCGGTGTGCTCTCAAACATGAGAGCGAAGCTATTATGGAAGAGACTCATGGATGTACAGCAGGAGGGAATTATGTAGGTGATGCTATAGTGTACAAGATCCTCTTAGTTGGCCTATGGTGGGAAAAATTGTACAAGGATACCAAGGAATATGTGAAGGCATGTGATCATTTTTAGTGCCTTGGGAAACCTGGACATAGAGATGAGATGCCACTTAGACCGATTGCAAGCACGAAACATTTTGAGAAGTGGGTTATTGAATTTGTGGGACCTATTATGCCACCCACACATAGGACTGTCATGCACTACATTATTACTTGCACAGACTACCTTACAAGGTGGGTAGAGGTTGTGCCTATAAAGGATTGTACTGCAGCCACAAAAACACATATTTTATGGGATAATATCATTGGCAGGTATGGCTGCCCATTAACCTTGATAAGCATCACAATGAAGGGACCTTGTAGTTGCACATGCTTCAGGTGATCATTCAGCCCCGCTAAATGAGGTGTCAACGTGCATAACATTTAGGTGAAATAAAAGACTACATTTTAGGTGATAATTCATCCCTACTTGAATGAGACAATTAGAATTTTATCAGAAGAGTTTATAATGGCACACCATAAAACTAATCCTTTTCATCCCCAAGCTAATGGTACTGCAGAAGCTTTCAATAAAATCTTGGGAGAAACATTAAAAAATATTTTTAATGTTGGAAGAAAGGATTGGGATGATAAAGTGTCAGTTGTACTTTGGGCTTACAATACCACTTATAAAAGTTTGAACAAGGCCATGCACTTTCAATTGGTGTTTGGCATGGAAGATTTTAAAAGGAACGATAACCAGATTGTGCCAAGCCAAGAACACCGATGCTAATCAAACATCATGATCAATAAGATGAAAGCAATTCACCAGAATAACTTTACATAAACCTTTGCAAACAAATGAGCAGAAATATCATATATTATTATGGAACTCAATGAAATACAATGGAGAATGGGCCTTACTTATATAGGAAAGGACTAATAATATAAGAGCCAGTCAAGGTCATAGATCAAGCCATAAATCAAGGAAAGAACCAGTCATCAAAGAACTAGTCAAGACCATAGATTTAGAATATAACTAGACATCAAGGATCTAGTCAATAACATAGATAGAGGAAAGAGCTAGTCATACCATAGATCAAGGAAAGAACTATACCTAACAACTAGATAATATCCCCTAATATCTAAATAAATAAAAATAAATATCCACACACATAAGTGGGTGAGGATAAATACAATAAAGGTAAATAAAGTACCTAGGTGAACATGAGCTAAGGTAAATACCTACTCTAACACCCCCCCTCAAGTGAAGCTAGGGGCCAAAATAGAAGTGGCATGTCCACAATATGAGTCCCACAAACTAGGCCTGATGAGGTACTCATGTACAATATATCCATGAAGAAATCTGAACCAAAAGAAGGAAAGAATCTTGCTATAAGGAAAGAGAAAGAAGAAGAAGAAGGAAGATGTTCTCACGAACACCCCCCAAGAACAACTTCTGAAACCCCAAGCATTCCATGCAACTCAAGGTAGTGAGGTGATGCAAAAGGCTTCGTAAAGATGTCTCCAACCTGCTGCTGAGTCAGAATGTACTCCAAGAAAAGAACTCCATCCTGAATGTGCTGACGAATGAAGTGGATGTGTATCTCAATATGCTTGGTCCGCTGGTGCTCAACTGGGTTGTGAGAAATGTGAATTACACTTTGGTTGTCACACCAAAGGACAATTGGTGAATCCTGTGGGAATCCAAACTCTATCAATAACTGGAAAAGCCAAAGAATCTGCTAACTCATTGTAATTGCTGCCCTGTACTCTGCCTCTGAAGATGAAAGTGCAATATCCTGTTGCTTTTTGCATGCCCAAGAAACTGGAGAAGAACCAAGATAAAAAAGATATCCAGAAGTGGAATGCATGTCATCAATAGAACCTACCCAATCTGAATTTGTATACCCAACCAATTGAGTAGAACCCCTAGTGTAGTGTAGGCCAAAGTGGGAAGTGTCCTGCAAATAGCGCAAAATCCTTTTAGCAGCCTGTCCAAGTGACTACTATGAGGAGAATGTGCAAACCGAGATACAAGCCCTACTGTAAATGAAATATTAGGGTGAGTATGGGTCAAGTACATGAGACTTCCAACCAACTTCCTATACAAAGTAGGATCACAAAGTGGAGTGGTACATGTGGAAGTAAGAGTAACCCCAGACTGAAAAGGAGATGGACTTGGCTTGCAATCAGCCATATCAAAATGCCTGAAGAAGATCATGGGTGTACTTTTGCTGACTCAAATGAATCCCTGAATCTATCTGAGAAATCTACAAACCAAGGAAATAATGCAATAACCCAAGATCTGTCATGTCAAACTATGTAGAAAGATCCCTCTGAATACTCTGAATGTGGGAAGAAGAGCTGCCAATAAGTAACAGATCATCAACATACAAGACAAGTATCACAATATCCTCACCAACATGCTGGAGATACACTGTATGATCGGAGTGACAATGAAAAAAACCAGTAGATAGAAGAAAAGAATCCATCTTCTCATACCAAGCCTGAGGGGCTTGTTTGAGACCGTAGAGAGACCTTCGGAGCCTACAAACAAGAGAAGAATCCTGAACAAATCCAACCGGCTGCTCCATGTATATTTCCTCTTGTAAATCTCCATGTAAGAAGGAACTCTTCATGTCCATCTGGTATACGGGCCACCCCTATGATGCAGCAATAAAAGTACAAGGTACAGAATCCATCTTGGCAATGGGTGCAAAATTCTTAGAGTAATCAATACCTTCAACTTGTGAAAAACCCTTTGCAACAAGACGAGCCTTATACTTGTCAATGGACCCATCAGCTGTGTATTTGGTTCGGTATACCCACTTACACCTAACCATCTTTCTTCCTTTAGGAAGAGATACCAAATCCCAAGTATGATTCTTCATCAAAGAAGAATACTCAGCTGTCATCGCATCATCCCACTCCTGTATCCCATGAGCCTTTGAAAAAGACTGTGGATCCTCAGAAACTACCTGACACAAAAGTCCAGAACCTGTAGAATGTGTGTGATGATGCCTAGTGGGTGGAAGATCCTCTATGAAAGGTGTTTCCTCAGAAACTGTAGTACGAGCCCACTTAGGCATAGTGACAACATCAGTGGGAATAGGATCCTCAATGGACATCTATAACCTCCTCATCAATCTCCTCAAAGAAAGGATCCTCAAGATGAGATGAAGAAGAAGAAGGAAGGCATGGAAGAAGATGAAGAATCATGAGGAGTGAAGCACTCATCAAACTAAACATGTGTTTGAAAAATAACATCATGTGTATCAGGATCTAAAAGTTGATAAGCTCTCATGTCCTCACAATACCCTACAAAGATCAAGGGTTTCTCTTCTTATCCAAAGCTTTCTTTTCTTCTTTGGCACAAAGGCCCAAGCATGGCTCCCAAAGACTCGAAAAAATGAGACATATGGCTTAGTGTTGGACCAAGCTTCCTCTAGAGTCAAATGCTCAAGTGCTCTATGTGGTGTGTGATTTTGAATGTAGTTAGCACAATTAACTACTTCTACCCAATAGATAGGAGGTAAATCTCTAGAATGCATCATACAGTTAGCCATTTCCTTCAAAGTTCTATTCTTCCTTTCTGCTAAGCCATTCTGTTGTGGAGTATGAGGAACAAAATTCTGGTGAATAATGCCTTGAGTTGCCAAAAATTCAGAAAACTCATTGCTGAAGTACTCCCCCCATTATCAGTGTGAAGGTTCTTTATGCAACTAGAAGATTGTTTCTCAACCAAAGCCTTGAAGACTTTGAAGTGTGAAAAAACATCACTTTTTTACTTGAGAAAATAAACCCAAGTACGCCTTGAGAAATTATCAATAAAGGTAAGTGCATACTTAGCTCCATTGAAAGAGGGGGTAGGAAAAACCATCAAGTCACTATGCACAAGCTCAAGTGGTGAAGAAGCTCTCTTAGACAAATTCTTAGGAAATGGATCTTGGTGTTGTTTCCCTAATGCACAATCAGAGCAAACTCCCTCAAGACAAGAAACTCTAGGAAGACCATCTACCATACCATGAGTGCTCAACTCCTTCAAATATTTGTAATTAAGATGTCCAAATCTTTCATGCCAAAGCTTACTCTCTGAATCTGCATGAGAAACCAATCCTGTCCCTATAGAGGAAGTGTCATCAAAACCCTCAAAGTGATATAGTCTAGAACTATGATCAACAATACCCTGAGCAAAAAGTGAATGAGGCTCCAACAAAGTTCGTACTTCTGCCCCATGTGGTGTAAAAGTCACTATTTTCCCTTGACCAGAATGACAAATTTGATATACATAAAGAAAATTTGTAGTGATGTTAGGAACATATAGTGCATCTTGGATATTTCCACCATCAAGTTGTATATCACCTTTTCCTTCAACAGAAAGAAAGGAAGAATCTCCAACCTCAATTTTGGAAGTAGAACTCAAACCTAGAGAAACAAAAGACTCCTTGGAAGAATTCATGTGATGAGAAGCACCAAAATCTATAACCCAACTGTCTGCAAGTGGTGACTAAGATCTCCCAACAACATTAAGTGCTTTGCCATGCTGATTAGAAGGAGGTGGAGTGGAGATAGAAATTTTTTGTTTCTTGACTGCATCCTCTAAGGCTTGCATTCGCTTATAACACCTATGTTCTTCATGACCACTACCCCCACAAAAAGAGCATGAAAGGCTAGACTTATTCTTGGATTTAGAAGACTCCTTGGGTTTAGAGTTGTTTTCTTTGGGTTTAGGAGCATTTTGAGATGGAGAAGGGGTGGATTTGGTTTTACTTTTGGTTTTCCCTTGCCCTTAGGATTAGATGCAACTAATGCCTTTTGAGAGGTGGAAGACTCAAGGTGAGACAATTTGGATTCTTCCCTAGTAATTCTTTCACAAAATGTTTCTAAGTTAGGAATTTTGAATGTGTCACCTAAGGCATCCATGCTAGAGAAAAAGGTAGAATAAAAATTTGGAATGGTCCTCTCAACTTGGATAGAATCAAGTAAACACACTCTTCATCTTTCTTATCTCTTCCACTCCCCTTCAACTGTGTCAACAAATGCTTGAACTTGGTAAGATAGTCTATAATTGTTGGAAAATCTTCAGGATTAAGAGAGGTGATCTCAATTTCAAGTTGCATGGCTCTCATATGATCCACCTTACCAAATAAATCCTCCAATTTCTCCCATATTTTGAAAGGAGAGTCACATTTTTCCAAATGAAACAAAATACTGTCACTTACATAAGTTCCTATCAAACCCATACACTCATCAAATTTGCACTGGTACTGAAATTTATCATATTCTCTAGTGAACACTGGTTGTTCTGAAGAAGTTAAAGCCCATAATCCTTTCCACTTAATTATTGTTTCCATTCTTGGTTTCCATGTGTGGTAATTATGTGTTGTTAATGGCTCAACATGATCTAATTGAAGTATATAGGAAGATGCCATTAAAAAATCACCAAAGATAAATGCAAGAACCAAGCAATGTAACAAGACCCCCAAGCAATACAACAAGAGCCCCCCAGATTTTAGCACTTTATAATGAGTGCATGTTACAATATGGAAACTTTATAATTATAGTGTGATTCTCAAAATAAATATTTTCAATGAAAAGAGCACGGGAAAATATAGCACTTTTGCAAAAAACAGGCACTCAAAACCGAGTTACCGATCAAAAGATACAAACTTTTACTATTATGAATCTAAGAACTTTAAGCCACTAATATGACCAGAAAATATTTTGAGCTCAGGATTTCAAAGGGGGTTGGACAAAGAAGGAAAGAAATCTTCTCATAAAGAAGAGAAAGAGAAGAAGAAGGATCTGAGAGGTGTGCAAAAGATTGCACATCTTCAATTGAACCTCTGTCAGATCTAATAACTATTTGAAACCCCAAAATAATTCTTGATGTACGTAACTCAAGGTAACGAGGTGATGCTCTGCCCTGACTGTTAGAAGATGCTGCAACCTGCACTGAGTCGGAATGCTATGCTCCTTAGGAAACAAAAAATGATCATGCTGAAAGTTTTCCCACTCCATAGTGGATGTTTAGATCTAAATAGTAGTCCGCTCGTGTTCAACTGTCTGTGTTAAATGAAACAACTGACATTAGGTCTGGTTGTCACTTTGAGTACGATTTAGGGTTGAAGGTAATCCAAACTGCGTATGGAATAACTTTGAGTGGGAGCCATAAAAATGATAGAACAAAAAAATACTACAAATGTCCAAGTATCTGAATATGAAATGAAATGTTTGCAATAGTCGAAACTTAAGATGGATGCCAACAGCAATCTCCTTGATCTGATACCAAGAAAGGTATCTACCAGATGTGGAAGCCATAGAACCTACGAAAAATGCTAATCAACCCAACAATGAGATCAATAAAATGAGTGCACCTGTAGGCCTAAGATGAGGAAGTGCCTGGTTGCAAATGTGGCAAAATAGAATATTATGAAAAGCAACTAAGGTCAGGTGATACTACAATGAGGGGGCTTGCTACATTTATAAGAGTGATGTCAAGCCCTAGTGCTTCAAATGAAGGTAGAGGAGTAAAATCAGGGCAAGTATGGGTCAAGTACATGAGACTCCCAACCAACTAACTATACAACATAGGATCAGAAAAGAGGTCCGGTACATGTTGAATGATGAGTAACCCCCAAATCTATTGAAATTAGTTAAGAGGACTTGGCTTGCTATCGAGCTATTGATGATGCCGAGAGAAGATCATGGGATGTATTTATTGTTGACTCAAATATCCCTGAATAGTCTGAGAAATTTGGTAAACCAAGTGAGTAATACGGTATCTGCTAATAAGCTATGTCATGCATCAAATTGGTGTAGAATAGCAGTTCCTTTAAATCTTGAATGTGGGAAGAAAGCGAGTCTAGTACAGTGGAAGATCATCACACGATAGAAGACAAGATATCACTGAATCATCAGCAGCAACAACAACGACAGTATGTGAAGGGTCTCCATAGAGGGACTGAAGAATACTATAGATCAGGAGTAATGGTGGAATCAAAGTCAAGGGATCATGTAGAACTAGATCCAGAACGAAGACATGCATCTTGGAAATGTGGAAAGACCAAAGACATGCAAAGGTTGCTTGTTGAGTCAATTCCGTATAGAGAGACATGATCAGTGGGTGCTAGAAAAAAGGCAAAGAAGCAAATCTTAACGTACATCAGAAGCATGAAGGGTATGCTCTTATTCCTCGTGGGTAGATAATAGTAATGTAAGAATCCATGGGTTCTAGATTCACGTCCAATCTGAGTATCCCACCCCTAATAAGGATGTTATTTCAAGAATTCATGTACAAGGGGAGCATTTTGGGCATGTTTATCCTACGGGTGATGATCAAGTCTCAGAGTAATCAATAGCACTTCCAATTATGAAAAATGCAAGTTGATCTAAAATTACAAAATGGAAGACGTCATACTCGGCCGATAATGTGAGACATGTGCCAAGCCCATAGAGTATCAGTTATTACCCACTGTAGGGAAACAGGTGAATGCATCTAATTGCATAAAGTTAGTGTGTTTAGGAAGAGATCTTGAAATGTCCCAAGGGTGTATGATTGTGGAAATTCACCAAAGAAGAACATGTAAGATTTGACTACCTATGTTGCATCATAACTCCTGTATTCATGAGCCTTATGAGCTACTGTGGAGTCCTTCAGAAAACTGCCTGTGGCATAAATTCCAGAACCTTACGATATGATGTTAAAAAGGAATGGAAGATGTCAATAAAGGCTGGTAAGTTACTCAGCATTTGAAAGGAAGTTAGCCTCAAAAATGGGTGTCTGTACGAACCCATTGTGTATACCCGTTGGAGAACAAAATCAAATTTTATGCAGAGTGAGGATTTTGCAATGCAGGGGGGATTATAGCCTCCTGCTATCAAGGATCCTCAAATTGGAGCTCGTATCCTCAAGATGTGATGATGAAGACCACCTCAGGACTTCTCATGGAGGAGAATATATGCAAAAGAATCAGAATGATGAATTACAAGAAACTGAACATGGGTTTATTGAAAATAAACATAAATCTAACATTTAACTCAAAACATTAATATAAAAGATGGATAAGCCCTCTGTTGAGAATGAATCAAATCAGTTAAAGTGTTTACAAAGATCTAACAAGGGTGGTATATTGTCCACGAGATTTCAGTGATTATCTTCTTTGGCAGGTGAAAGGATACCATAGTGAAAGGATGGTTCCAATCACCACATGAGAACTTGTAGAAATAATGAACAACCACATCTTATGGAATAGTGCTAGAACCATGAGGATTCCTCTGAACAATCAAACCCTTACAGTGTTGTGTGGTAGAAGCAGATTCATGAAGGTGGTTTATTTAGAATTAACCATGGGCCTTCAGAGTTCAATAGATATAGAGGTATACCGTCAGGAATGCATCATACAGTAGATAGAGCATTTAACCTTAAAGTGGGTCTATTCTTGGTTCAGGTAATCCATTCTATTATGCAGTTGATGCAGGAAAACATGAAGGTAGTGGATGAATAATGTTCACGAGATGCCAAAGAATTCAGAAAACTCATTGTTGATGGATTATGGTGATCAGTATGAAGGTTCTATTTTTGGGAACTAGAAGATATGTTCTGGACAGAACTGGACCAGGAGTCATGAATACTTTGCGTGGTGAAAAAGAGATCACTTTTGTACGTTTGGATACAAATTTTGGTACCCAAGGCCATGAACTGCTCGAGAATCTTATCAATGCCAAAAGTGCAACTCTAGCTGGATTTAAATGGGGTAGGAAAAACCATCAGCAGTCACGTATGTTCAAGCTGAGTGTTGGGAGCTCTGTTGAATCAAGTATCACTCAGGAAGAACCGCTATTGATGTATGAAGATCCAAATTACATCGGTTATGAGAACTCCGATGTCAAGTTACCATAGGAAACTCTAGGAATACCACTATCATAGTATAGACTGCAACCAATATTCCTCTCAGGGAGGTCCATAAAAATTGAGCATGGTACCCCAAAATCTTGTGAGAAGGCCAAAGGGTACTCTCTGAACCTGCATGAGAAAGCATCATAGCACCTCTAGAGCTAAGTGCCATCCAAACTAAAAGTGGATAATCAAATAACTTTGATCAAGCAATGCAGGATAAGCAACCATGTCGACTGAGAGCATCCAACAAAGATGCAGACTTCTACTCCATGTGAAGGTACACAAGTGACGAGCTTGGGTTTTTTCTTAACTACACATGTAAAACATTGATAGACTAGCACAAGTGGGTTTGTAGTGATGTAAGGAACCGAAAAGCTCCAAAACTTGTAAGAAACCTCCAAAAAGTTATACAAGGTGGAAAAACCTTGTAGTAAAAGGATTCACACAGAAAATAGGTTTTGAATTTGGTGAAATATTTCACAAACACGAGCAAACATTGTTCGAAGTATGAACTTCAAAATCAGTACTAGAAGAGTTTACGATACAGTAAACATTTACGACTTACGCAAGAAACTATGATGAATGAGAAACACCGGAAGCTGGATGACCTTCATGGTGAAATGCAAGTGAAGTGATGAGATCTCCCAACAACATTAAGCTGTTTTACCATATGAAGTCAAGGGTTGGCGTGGACCCGATAGAAATTTAGTGATCACAAGGGTTGAAAATGCAGCCTCATCTAAAGGCTCCAAGGACAATGGTACTTATAACACCTGAATAGTTCTTCATGATGAGCATACCCATCAACAAAAAGATGCATGAACGGCTAGACTTATCTTGGAGTTAGCACGGGCAATGGGTTTTGAACCTGGTTAATGCCATGGAACTCAATTACTATCATCATAGATGCAGAATGTGGATTTGGTTTTACATGTTTGGAGGTGCTGACAATAACTGTCCAGTTAGGAGGGACCGACATGTCAATCTAATGACCAACATTGAGTCAGGAGAGGAGGAGATTACAATCGGTAGAAGGGCTAACCAATTTGTAATCAGTTCCCTAATGAAGATCATTTGACATTAACTGACGTCGGGAAGTTAGGCATTTTGACACGTGTCATTTAAAGTATCAATCTATTGAAAAAGGTGAATTGTAAAAATGGAATGGTGACCTAAGATCTCACCTAATGAGATCTAGTAAACACACTGAATGATAGGGTTTGGAAAATAATCCACTCCCCCTTCAACAACATCAACAAATGCTTGAACTTGGTAAGATAGTCTATAATTGTTGGAAAATCTTCAGGATTAAAGAGCTTGATCTCAATTTCAAGTTGCATGGATCTCATATGATCCACATTACCAAATAAATCTTCCAATTTCTCCCATATTTTGAAAGGAGAGTCACATTTTTTCTAAATGAAACAAAATACTGTCACTTACATAAGTTCCTATTAAACCTATACACTCATCAAATTTGCACTGGTAGAATATCCAAATTTCTCATATTCTCTAGATTTGAAAACTATTTGTTCTGAAGAAGTTAAACCCCATAATCCTTTTCGCTTAATTATTGTTTCCATTCTTGGTTTCCATGTGTGGTAATTATGTGTTGTTAATGGCTCAACATGATCTAATGCAGAAATAGATAAAGATGCCATCCTAAAAAAATCACCAAAAGAAATGCAAGAACCAAACAATGCAACAAGACCCCCAAACAATGCATCAAGAGCCCCCCCAAATTTTGGCACTTTATAATGAGTGCATGTTACAATATGACACTTTATAATTATAGTGAAATTCTCAAAATAAATATTTCCAATGGAAAGAGCACGGAAAAATAAGCACTTTTGCAAAAAACGGTACTCAAAACCGAGTTACCGATCAAAAGATACAAGTTTTTCAATATTATGCTCTACTATTTATTTTAGTTGCTACTAAAATAGAATAACGACTGCCTCTAGAAATGGTCGACTTTACAGTCGATCTTAGGGTTTTTCCCACCTTCCAAATCCAATGGAATACTTTTTTTGTATAAAATGCACACTTCACAAAATACAGATAAATTCTAAATATATGAATATAGAAAAAAAATGTTTGCAAAGCGAAACTTACAGACAGATGTCAACATCAATTCCTCCCCTCTCTGATACCATAAAAGAATGATAACCAGATCGTGCCAGGCCAAGAACACCGATGCTAATCAACATCATGATCAATAAGATGAATGCAATTAGCCAGAATAACTTTACATAACCTGTTGCAAACAAATGAGCAGCAATATCATATATTATTATGGAACATCAATGAAATACAATGAGAATGGGCCTTGCTTATATAGGTAAGGAAGTAACAATCTAAGAACCAATCAAGGTGTAGATCAGCCATGAATCATGGAAAGACCTAGTCATCAAATACCTAGTCAAGTCCATAGATTTATGAGAGAACTAGACATCAGGATCTAGTCAATACCATAGATCTAGGAAAAGAACTAGTCAATACCATAGATCAAGGAAAGAACTATACCTAACAACTAGATAATATCTCCTAATATCTAAATAAATAAAAAGAATCATCCACACAATAAAGTGGGTGAGGATAATACAATTTAAAGGTAATATAATGTACCATAAGGTAAACATGAGCTAAGGTAAATACCTACTCTGACAGATGTGCTATTAGTAGAATTCATGTTTACCATCCTGCATATTACGCGTGTAGGTGGTCTAGATGATGAACAATATTTAGGGGAGCGCATTGAAAAAACTATGTATTTAGATGAAGAGACATGCTATTACATGTTGGAGTCAAAAGACTGAGAAGGTAAGAAACAAAAAGCATGGCATGATAGGCACATTAAGAATAAGAATTTACAATTGGCAAGTATAGTCCTTCTCTATGAATCCAAAGTTTCATGCCACCCAACCAAAGTTGAAAGTACATTTGTTGGGACCTTTGTAGTAACCAAGATACTTGAATCAGGTGCATGTTAGTTGCAAGAATTGGATGGAACCATGTTGTCTAGTTACTCAATGGGAGTAGGCTAATCCCTACTATAAATAGTTTCTCAGTGTTTGTAATAAGGCAATATTTCCATTTAGATTAGGTTCTCTTTCATGTGTTATTTCCATTTGTTCTCATGTTTTGTTATTTTTTTTCTTGATTGTTGTAATAGCTCGTTTGCATGAAGGAGGCTGATTATTATGTATTGAGTTCATGCACAGATGACTACTCCTCATTTTAGTGTGGGGGTGACTATGTTCAAGTGCAACGAAAAATAAATCCATTGGTGTTAGAGGTGATGTATTCCAATATGCACTCAGTCAAGAAACACTCCTATTAGGTGAATTTCTAGTATAGCCTCCTTTTAGTCAAGAAGGTTAAATCCTCTAGGCTTAAATTCCTGAGTCTCCTGATCAATTCCAACTTCAATTGATATTTGGGCTAGTAATCCTCCTGCAGCATATGTTTAGAATCCAACAATGCTCATCCAATTAACAAAAGTGATTAGTTTACAAGAAATCATCATCCAACCCAATTAGTTAAAACTACCCACTCATGCTCTCCTAGCCCTATCTTAAGAGGTTTGTAACCTTTTCCTTGACTTTAGACACTTAATCTCAGAACATATGAAACCTCTATATACCCATTCACCTCTTATTCTTATTCTCAAAAATCCTCTAGGTATTTTTTCCCTCAACTCTACTCAGGATCACTCTCTTAACCTCAATTTAGGCCTTAAGCATAGACACCTAAATTTGGTATCTACGCCTTCATTCACCCGTGTGCGCATATTTAATCATTTATTCAATCATCCCCCTTGTTTAATGAAATTCTCTCCCAATCCTTATTAATTAATTAATTCATATTAATTAATTAATCAGTTAGATCCTCATGGCCTTAATCAACCTTATAATTAGGATGATTTTATCCTACCCATAAATCCCTATGATTTTTCTACCCAATCCTATCTTCTAACTACCTTTGATTTATCCCCAAGTAACCTAATCTTGCTCACATGCTTTAAAGCAATCACCCAAGCCTTAAAAGCAGGAAAATTCCTGCCTTAAAGAATAAATCATGCACATTGGGGAAACTTTCCCTGTAGTTGGTGGTGACCTAGCCCAGTCGCCATTAACCCTTATAAAAATAGTGTTTTCTTTCCATTAGGCGAGGAAGGGAAATAAAAAATCAATCAATCAATCTAGAAATCAGATGCATGCAACCCTCCTCATGCCTGAGCATTTCAATGACATTCACAAACCTCTTGAACATCCCTTCAGCTTGCTTACATCACTCACAATCATCATTCATGAGATCTTTTTATTGTTATCGCATTATCTTAATCATATTATCATATATGCTTCACTTCTAACATCTTGCAGGTACATAGCAGCTTCAAAAACACTCAACAACCTTGTCCCATAGCTCCTTTTTATTGTAAGTTACCATTTTCATCCTTTCATCCTTGGCTTTACATTTTTATATTACATTAGCCCTCGATCCTCCTTGATCACCGTCGACTAGGGTCTTGTCTATCCAAAAAACCATTTAAATCCTCCTTTCTATCATTTATCCGAATTCCCTGCTTCTAGTTCACTAATACAGACCCTTTCTACAGTAGCTCTCATTCCTCATCAGCTTCAGATCACTCTCAGACTTTGCAGGTCTATATATTTCATCTACAACTCTAGGTCCATCCTACTAGGTCACCGTCGACCTACCTGTGCACAGTCTGGGTTGCCATCGACCCAAACTAGGTAACACATTATTTACAATTATTTTCATCTAAATAGATTTAGACTAATTTCTACCATTTTTTATATTCAGTGATAGCTCTATTTCTGCATGCTTTTGCTTTTACATATTTTTTTTAACAAATGGGGGCTGACATCCACCAAGGAAGTTAACACTTCTCGTGTCCACTTTTTCAGGAAGCCCTCGCCCGTATCTATCTAATCAAATCTTTTTTCAATCTTATTTATATTTTTGGCAGTAGCAACAATTCATCATTCAACTCTCGTATCAAGCATCACACATCCAAGGTAATATAAACCCTCTTTTATTTCTGAGTTGCTAGTTTCTTTAGTAGCTAGTGCATCAACTTCATAACAAATGAGAAATTTAGACAACATTCCTGGTACGCCCAGTGGTACCACCCTTTAGGTGGTTTCTTTATTTTCTATATTTTTCTTTTTCCTACTAACACCGGAGCGTGAGGCTTCATTTCTTATTCATGTTAGGTTCATGGCTTGGATCGCTCACCACTCGAGAGTGAAAAAAAAAGGAAATCATTATCTAGGTATTCTTCTTTTCCCTATTTTTTTCCTTTTGCATTGTACCTTCCCTTCTTATTTGTGTACTCATCAAACATCACACCTCGTTTTGGGATTAAAAATACTCTTTCCTTTTGCATCCTTCTTACTCATATATTTTAAGTAGGGGGTTCAATCTTCTATATAACACGTCTTATAACACACATCCTAAAAATTTACAAATCAATTGACATATCAAAACATTCCTTTTCACCTAGTTCACTGATTGGGATTTGATCACCCAATAGGATACCATTTCAGACATTTCCCAGCCATAACTTACTTGATACTAAACATAGTTTTCCATCTCCTAGGTCCTCTCACATCTATCCTCTTCACAGTCTCTTAATCATAACATAAAAATGAATTGTTGTTTGCTTTCCTGTTTAAAAATAGAACCAAAATTTTCCTCGAGCATTTCCCAGTAGTCCTTTGTGACCCCATCCAGACCACCGGTTGCTTCTAGGGATTTCTCTATCCCTATCTATGACTATATTCTCCGTAGACCTCCCATCTCTCGTCCATATCAATCCGTAAACCATAGTTCACCCTCATTGCCTTATGCATCATCCCCTTTATCTCCATTACCTTATACTCCATTTACTTATATCTCATCACCTTTATCCTCATCATCTTTAGCCTCATCCACATGCACCATTCCTTCTTCTACCCAATCTTATTTGACCTCATTACATTTTTCCCTTCCTGTGTCACCCAACATCACCATACCCACTTCTCTTATGGATATTCCTCACGATAACCCCATTTGTTAATTCCTTCTATGTAGGTATCAGTCAATAGATCTTACTCCATCTTATGACATCTGTCCTCCCATCTCACTGAGGGATACCTCCAATGAGACTTCCATATTAGATCTCCCTGTTCTTACCCCATCTCCATCATCTCATTATGATCCCACTTATCACCATGATCCTATATCCCCCCAAGAAATCCAATCCTCATCACATTAAATCTTTAGACAGCTATTTCCTAATCATCCACCAGCTATTTCATCTTCACCTTCTATATCACACCTATTTAATCCATTCTCAATCAATACCATACATCAGATACCTCTTTCCACATCAGTTTCACCCATTTCCTCATCTACTTCCATCCTAGGTATTGCGCCCTTGGCCCTTCTAATATCATTCCTACATATATCACATCTATAGTCACCTTACCTACTGACCTTACTTCTACCACTTCTCTTATAACCACATCCAGTCCTGTTGTCCACTCAAAATTCCCTGCTCTGATAAAAGTAAAATTTCAAAATTTTGAGTTATGAGTGTTTTTTTCTCTAAAGTGCCTAAGTCGTGAAAATTGAGAAAATTTGTGTTTTGGGTCATTTTGTATGTATTTCGGGCCTGTCGGACATTTTTGTCCTGCCTGTCCCAAGTACGAAAGTGCATTCTCTTCCCCGATCGGCCGAAATCCCCGAAGTTGTTCCATTTTCGGGCCCGTCGGAACTTTTTGTCCCAAGTGTCCCAAAACTTATTGTGCGAGATGTTCCATTTTCGGCCGAAACACCCGAACCGCGTACTTCGCACTTTCTTGTTCCAAATGTCCCAAGTCAAAAAGTGCAAGTTGTTCCATTTTCGCCTGAACCGGCCGAGTCGCGTACTCCGGAACTTTTGTCTCAAATGTCCCAAGTTCAAACGGGCCTTTTGTTCCATTTTCGGCTGAAACACTTGAACCGCGTCCTTTGCGTGTTTTCGTCCCAAATGTCCCAAAATGCATTTGTGCGTCTTCTCCCTGTTTCGCCCGAATCGGCCGAGCCGCGTGTTTCGCGCATTCGTGTCTCACATGTCCCAAGCGTACCAAGTGTCATTCGTGCTTATTTTTCCCGCTCTACCTAAATATCATGCTTATTCAAATTGGTGGTTATGTATTAAATGCGCATTCATGGCCTTTCTCTCTCCTAAACGGCTATTTAACGAGCATTTCCCCTTTGCATTTTTCGCACTACTTCCACGCTATCTTTTGCTCGAACCCTTGCAATTTGCAAACCTACGCGTGTTCCCCTCCCTCTGTAATTCCTTTCCGAGTCTGGTTTGCGGCTCTGTCCTCCTAGCTACTATCAATATAAAGATCAAATTTCAGGGACAGGAGCAAATTTCTCCACTTGAGTCTGTTGTTCGCAATATTGGGGACAGCGAAGCTCGTCATCTTGATTTCAGTGATTTTTGGGCAAGAATGGCAGACACAAACCCTACACCAATGGCGCAGATGATTCACGATAGTGGTTTGGCTTTTGCTGGAGGTTTCCCAATCTCAGTACAGTGTGCTGACACCGTGCTTTCATGCGGAGCTCACTTCGACCCCGTTTCGAGCGAATTGACCAATATACATGGGGAACTCATCGCCAAATTGGATGCTGCCACCATTAGCACTGCTCTGAGGATTCCAGAGATGGATAATGCCATAGTCGTTTCTCGGGATCAAGCACAGGCCCTGTTCGACCAAGACAGTGACAAATATAAGGCATGAGCGGCGAAGTCCTGGCTGAAGAACCCTAAGAAAGGAGCTTCTCGTCTGACCAAAACCCTCTTCCGAGCAGATTTCAATGAAGAGTTGTCAAACTTCATAATCTTGCTGGCTCGGGTTATGGGTTTGCCCTCTACCAACGAATTTCACTTCTGGATGTGCCCGCTCATCAGCATGGTGTGCGAAGGAACGCAAAATATCAATTGGGCGGAAATCATAAGCATGAATTTGACGGAGCAGCTGTCCAATGTGCAGCAAATGAAGAAGTTATATATGACTTCGTACTTGATGTATACCCTGGTAGCGTCACGGCAATGGTTTGGCTTTTCTTACATTGACACTCACAAAGATGATCCAGTATATGCTTACTGCCCGCAGTTCACCCTGGAGACCAACAATCATAATTTCAGAAGGGTCAATGATGCTTTCACCATGTACGTGGTCAGACTGCTCGAAGGTGATACTGCTAGAAGGTTTTCAGATGAAGCCATGAACCTGATATCTCAATATGGTGCTTATTTCATCCAATTCAGGAAATTTTCTTATATCAGGCTTGCTGGCTATGAGAGCACTCCTCTGCGGCTTCCCATGTTCTGCAATGATAAAATGGCCTTGATAGAAATATGCAGGCAACTAGACAAGTTGCACAGAACTTGCAAAGATAAGAAGATTTCTGGCTTGCACTTTCCCATCTCTTTGGGAAACTACACTTGCAAAACAGCTCTGGATGCTCAGAACATAGAGAGAGCCCTGGTACCTATCACCGTTCATTTCTTCAAGCCAAGAACCTGCTTTGACTTGAAGAAGTTTATTGAACAGAACATCAAGATAATCTACCATCATAGGGTAGATACAGAAGAATACTGGGCTGACTGTGCAGATGATTTTGAGGCCAGGAGAAGGCATTGTGGCAGGTTCTCCCTGCAATTGATCCAAGAACTCGGTCTATACCAAGTTCCTGAAGGTCTCTAGGATGATAACTCTGATCTATACTCGTATGAATATGAAAATGTGATTAAGCACACTCCTTTGGAGGACCTGGATTGGAACAGGAAAGAGAGGGATGATCTGGCTGAGATCCTTGCTCCAGTCCTAGTCAGGACTAAGGTCTGGTTTGACAGGATGGTTCGAGAATTCAGGAGGCATTCAGGAGAATCCTTTTCTAAGGATGCTTCAACACCAAGAAGAGAAGCATCTATTCCAAGGTCAGAAACACCAGTGAAGACCCCTCCTGCTTCATCAATAC
This sequence comes from Taxus chinensis, assembly GCA_019776745.2. Lineage (NCBI taxonomy): Eukaryota > Viridiplantae > Streptophyta > Pinopsida > Cupressales > Taxaceae > Taxus > Taxus chinensis. The sequence goes on from CM034152.1 coordinate 781,724,942, forward strand.
AAGGACCTGCAGCTTCTACTCCTTCATCCACTCAAGTGTACCAGAAAAAGCTCAAGGAGGTTAAGAAGGAGCCTGTGGAAAGTGACCCTCAAAGAAAGCAAGCAGAGTTGCCTATGGGACCAGAGAACATCATTGTTCTCAGTGAAAGCGAAGAAAGTGAAATACCAACTCTTGCAAGTGCTCCTGAAGATCCAGCTGATAAAGATAAATAAATCCAGAGCACTGAGCTTTCAGGTGATGTTGACTCTTCTACCGCAATTTCCCCAAGTGCCCCACTCACTTCTCAACTCGAGTCAACAGCTGCGCAGACCTTGAGCATCATGAGCTCTCTGTCTCTTGGTCCCCTTGCCCCTCCTGCTGATTCCTCTTCCTCTTTTACGTGGGTGCAACCTTTGGTTGACAAAAGGAAGAGGAAATTTTCCTCCCAAAGCTTAGGACCAAATTTTGATGTCGTTGCAGCCTTGTTGGGCACCACTCCTTCTCGTGCGAAGAGAGCCAAGGTTACCTCTAGAATAGTATCTGATGCTCAAGGTCAACAATTCCTGGAGATTGCCAAGCCTACAACGGATAAATCAGAGCAGGACTTGCAGGTATCTGACTTAGAGCTCTCGAGAATCCCAATGGGAGAGTCTACCCCTGAAGGTGAAATTCACAACCTCCAGGAAATAGTCACAAGAGTCATTGGGAGGGTAGAGAAAGGGCAACAAACTATTGAACAGTTGGAAGAACAGGCCCAGGTTCTCACAGATTTCATCAAGTCTCTTTTGTCTAAGGACAAAGTTTTAGACCCTACCCCATTGACTACTCTCCCACCTCCTGTAATTCTAAGCCAAGATGAAGTGCAGAGTATCAAAGATATGCACAAGTATTCTGTCTATGGCAGAGCTATTGAAGCCCTGGTGGATGACATGTTTGTTGCTGGATTAAACTTTGTTGATGAAGCTTTCAAACTCCACGAAAAGGTGAGCAATGTACAGCTGAAGCTCTCCTCCACTATCAATATCATGGATAAAGAGCTCAAACTCTGGAGCAGCTGCATAGTAGACCTCCGACTCATGGGACAAGCAGATGAGAACGTTCTGTTGGCGAGTAAAGTCTTTGATGATGCAAAGGATAATCTGTCGAAGTCCTGGGTCTACAGTGTGGAGTGGAAGATCAGAGTCCTGGAGGAGGCTTTGGGAGAACTGAAGAACAGTTGGCAGAAGGGTGAAGCTTTCAAGACACTGGTGGTCTCTGCTTTCAAAGATATACATTGTCATCTTTAGGATGAGACTTCTGGTACTTCCCTTTCCTTGCAAGAAATCAAAGCTCAATTCAGAGTTTTTTTCAAAGATAACCTATTCAAGGAAAGTTCCATCTCCAAGGAGAAAATGAAGGAGATTTGCTCTCTTCAATCTGCCATTGAAGAAGCAAACAAAGATTATCATACTCATGTCGAGTTTGATAATGAGATGGAGAAGTGTCTTGGATTTTGGACTCAGTCTACGACCAACACGTCAGTCCCTCGTGGCAGAGACATAGCTGAGGTGTTAAAGAAGTTCAGGCAGTGGATTCTAAAGTCAGTGGGTCCCTCTCAGTGACTGGCCACCTGTCTTCTTCCCCATTCTTTTCCCTTCTTCCCTTTCTTTTCCGTTTTCTTTATAAAAGGTTGAGGTATTGCGGTTAGCAGTCCTTAACTATTCTTGGTTAAAAGAAACGGTTACGAAGAGTAACTGACTTGTAAGCTATATAATGGCATTTCTACGCCATTCGGAAGGAGGAGGAACTTGTCATATTTTCTGAAAGTTTAAATAGATTACAAAGAAATCAATACAGAAGGACTTTTCCATTCTTTGTCTATCTGATCTCTGTTATTCCTAAGCTTTCGTTTATTTTCTTTGTGAAGATCATTTGTCTCAAGTTCGTTAGTCTTACCGATTGCATACTCTTCAACTTTGCAAGCTCGGTGATCTTGTATAACCAAGAAGGAACTTTGTGTCCTTGATTAATGAATCTGTGTTAAGAAACTTTGTGTTCTAAGCAGATGTTATTTACAGAACTTTGTGTCTTTAAATTCCATCTTATTTATTCAATACAAATGATCTTGTTTCAATTCGCTGTGACTTTCGCATACATAAAGAATTACTCTGATATCTATAATTCTGCATGTTGCCTTTCTGCTCTTTCCCGTACTCTCATTTCCTTAGTCCTTTTGTAATTGATGATCTTCATAGAAAACACTTTCATGATATCCAAGTTTAACCAACAAATCATGTCTTGTACATTTGTAAATAAGTTCGTTTCTGAGTAAGGGAACCTCTCCCATTAAAGAGGAGGGACTTCTTGTCCCCTGACTGTTGCTCTTCGTAAAGTCCTGTCTGACGACCAACAAGTCCTACTCTCACTACATCTGCATTAGCCTTGGCCAAACCTATCTCCTCATATGCACTTGTTGTTGCATTGACATCCTTATCACACATTTCTTTACCTATACACGCATCATCCGATATTATATCTACCCATACATCCTTACCACCTATCTCATCACTTATGACCACACCACTTACCTCATCTTCCACATCCACATCTATTGTCATGCGTATCACACATCCTCAGTCTGTTCATGTTCCTTTTAAAACTCATACCTCTTCCACCCTTATACTAACCTATCCACCGTCTTCCCCATCTCTCATATATATCATTAATCACATAATATAGATGCCTCTCATCATTTCCACACCCGCACCTATTGCATATCCCACACATATATCTGACTTATCTAATTCAGTCGATTCTACACCTCCATCCACATCTTATCAAGTAGATCCTATTCCTCTGTACTCATCTATTCAACCCTTACCTTTCCTACCTTCCATCAATTCAGTACCGGTTCCTCTTTCCATACTTCTACCTACACCTACCGCATCAACCATTGTCATCATAAAAACCATCATATCCATCTTCCTCCACACTTCCTTTTTCATTTGAACAATATTGGAGGGAAATTCAACTTGCTATATGTTGGCAAGAAAATTTTCAGGGAAAAACTTAGGGACTTCTTGCTAACTCTCTAGGAGTCTAAGTCCCTCTAATTAACTAGTGTAGTTTCCATATATGCATTCACGAGTAAAAAGGTGGATTTTCCTAGTGGCCTTTCGGTCGGGGATCCAACAAGGGAACTCCACTGATCCTACGAAAATGGATTACATATTTTTCTAAGGGGAGAATTCATTAGGAGAGCGGAAAAGGGAGTAAAAAATTTAGAAAAGAGAAACTAATGCTACAAGTAGAAAATTAGAGACTTGCATATACTAGTTAGAAAATACATTGTATGCACTAAAATTATGAAGAAAAAAAATATGCATAACAGCAACAAGACCAAATAGCATTTAATGAGCACAAAGTATCACTAAACTCCTTAGTCAAAAAAGACTAAAATTCCTTCTTCTTGTATTGATGCTCAAGAAAAAGTTATACATAGCATATAAATGGAAGACATTTTATAATACAGAAAATTGGAAGAAAATTTTGTAATCTATTTGTTCTATTCACAAGGATATATCTGTCATGAATTCACAAAAAATAAGCTCATAATTCTAATGAAGATCTAAGAAGACCCTTAAATGAAAAGCTTACTACAATTTATAGAAGAGAACGAAACTCTTCATCTTCTTGGTGATTTTTCAAATACCATATTCTAAATTTTGACTATTCATATTCCAATTAAATATTTAAGTCCCTTTTATAAAAACAAGGCGACTTAAATTTTATATTATGTTTCTAAAGTCACATAAAGATATATCAAAAAGTGCAAAACCGTAACATAGAATTATAACATATAAGAGAGAGAGAGGAGTGTTGGTGAGAAGAGAAGAAAAATAAAGAGGAGGAAGAAGAAGGAAGGAAGGAAGAAGCATTATGTAGAAGAATGACCTACTGTGGTTGATTTGATCTCGACTCCCTGACTAGTTTCCATCTCACTCTCTTGAGGAGATATTTTTCCCTCCAAATTTCTTACTAAAATGAGTTTCTACTTAGGTTCTACTTAGTCAAGCATGAGGAATATGAATACTGCTCAGGGTCTATGTCCATCCATCAGACACACTATTGATATCTTTGTGCACTTTCCCAAACCATGATGGATGTTTCTCTGGGATAAGTGTAATAACAGCTCGAATCTTCTGAGAGGAACTCTAGGGTGTCCATAGTGAAGGAAAATGGATTTATTACCATTTCTTGACATATCCCTCAAATGGAGATAATTATATAATTAGTAGTTGTGTCTTCTCCCATTGCACGTACTCCAAGTTTTTGAATTTGACAATTTAGACTATCCTGTAAATTGTACACTTGTCCATCTTTTTCCTCTAGTTTAGAGATGATCTGATTGAACTCTTCAAATCTGATTTCCAAAGGCCTTGTCCATACATGTGACAATTCTTCTAAAAGAGTTTCAAAAATATTCCTATTAATCAACTCTTACCAACTAGTGTTGCTCATTTCATTCACGACTAGACCTAGAGGATCCCAATTACTCCCTTTCTTTCTCCAAGTCTTCTTTGAGTGCCTACATCATGTTTGTTGTCACACACATGCAAGTGAATATTTTTATACCTTCTTGCAGCATTGAATTCCCTTTTTCAGAAATTGAATCGCAATCCATTCGTTATGCACTCACCTTTGCATTTTGAACTCGTGCGTCCTCTTGATAGATTATGGATTGAATTTGTTGATGGGTGTAACTTCTTCAATGGGGATGGTTCATGGCATTTGGCTCAACTATATGTTGCATGTAGGATGATATATTTTGCACCTATTCCTTTAGTTCATCAATATTCTTTCTTATATTCCTTATTCCTTGCTACCATGTGAGTAGAATATTTTTTATACATGTGCAAATCCCCTTCATGAGTTATTGGTCCCAGATTGGATTGTGCTCATCTCATAGTCAAATAGTGTCATCTCATCCACTGGCTTTCACCTATACCTTGATGTACTAATTACATGTTTCCCCACTTTAGAACTACAAGGCCATGTGTGTAAACTTCCTTCTATTTCCTTTAGCCAATAAGGTAATTGTTTATAAGTCAGGAGCTGCTAATTGTTGAACAATACAAGGAACATCTCATCAGACACAGGTTCTATGATAGGTGCATCAACCAATCCCTATTCTGGAAGAGAAGTCACATCTTGTATGGGAGAGAAATTGGTGTTAATAAAAGGTGAGGCCTCTTGTGGTGGTTCTAAGACTGGGTCTTGAACTATGTACTATTCCTCCACTTGTGATTTTGTCACTGGATCTTCTTCTTGCATTGTTACAATTGAGATTTCTTCCACCCTATCTTTCTTTAGTGACCTTTCGTAAGGAGAAGTCTCCAATTCTATGGATCTTCATTTAGAACTCTCCCTAGAATGCATTAAACTTGAGGCAAACTTCCACGACTATTGATGATGACTGATGAGAGGCTTATTTCTGACCTATGACCATACCTCATGACTTGATGATCATGGTTCTCTTCTTCTGAAACCAATTTCTTGTTCTCTTCACCACCTTCTCATTCCATTCCTTTATATCCCCTAATTCATGAATGTACCAGTTGACTTGAGGAAATGGAGAAATTTTGACTTCCGAGTACTTAGGATCATACATCTTTGTCCCATCATCCTGGAAGATGTCTTCTTACCAAAAGAGAACTTGAATTTCTTCATTTCATTGACTTTCATCCTTATATGGTATTTTTCCTATACTTCAAATTCATTAACACAATTGGCCCAATATTCCTTGACTTGTGGCTCATGTTATACATTTGGAATTGGAAAGAGTCAAGATCATTTCAGATGTTGAAAGTTAGGCATAAAAACTTAGGAATGCAAATTCAAATGAGAAAAGGTAACCTCCAAATGAGATGCATCATTTTTATTATCCACATGTGAATACTTCAAGAGAGATGGGAAATGAGATAAAATTCTTCTTCCTCTCCTGATCCTATTGTTTATCTATATGATTTACCTACAAAGATCAAATAGTATAATTTGATCGCTAAGGTACTTGGGTAACCTTAGTGGAGCTTGGTCCAAGCTAGACAACTCATAGGTAGGAGAAGGTTGAGAATTGGATGAAGTAAGATCCATATCTCTTGATTATGGATGCCAATTGTCATGACATACTGGCCTCCAAATCACCTTCCAAGTTTCAGACCAACATACATCGTGAATGCATCATTCATGTGAGCGAAGTGCCTATGGATTTTCTCCATCACCAATTATGGAAGTTTCTCATGTGTGGGCACCTTGGCAGACAATGTTTTGCATGAGAGCCAATCCTTTGAATGATCTTGAGCTTGCGAGAATATATACCAAGTAAGAATTCATGTGAAACTTCTTCATCATGGGCACCTGAAGTATTTGCAGATACAGATTATCACTGATGATCTACCCCTAGTCAATTCTCTACTTTCCTTTAGTCACAGTCAAGATCATTCCCATCCACTCCTGGTAATTCTCTTGTGTTTGCTTCTCCCATCACCTTATTGAGGAGGGTGATTACATCTAAATACCCCTCATGAAACTCACACCTCAAAAGGGTCTTGGGAATTCTTGAGTTATTTCTCCTTGTCTTCATCCAAGATCCAATTGTAACCCCTTGCAACATATCCATCCATCATTTCCCATTGATGCAAGGCCATATCCTTTGAGATGAAAACCATGTTAGGTGATGTAGGGATTTACAGAGTGATTGAGATACTTATGGGACTGATGGCTACCATTTTTGTTCATTGTTAGCTCGAATTGTTTGTGTTTCAAGTTCATATTGGTATAGAGTAAGCCATGAAAAACTCAAGGCTTTGTACAAACATGGGTTGTCCTACACCTGTAAACAATCTGCTTGTGAATACCTGGTCCTCGATCTTCCCTCATCCCCTTGGCTATCATATGAGATCTTAGGTCATTTAGGTCAATGTAGGAGACATCAATGTCTTCTATCTCATACTCATAAGTGAAAGGTTGTGAAAAATTATATCCTTTCCACTTATACTTCATGGTTTCTTCAGAAAAAGCAACTTACAATTTTTTGTAAATGTGAAAAATCAGCTGCCTTGGACCTCAATTGGATGCGACAACTCGAATTTCATTTTCTTCCTACATTTCTCTCACCTTCTGGACCAATTTTCTATTTTTGGTAGGTTCTCGTGAGACCACTTACTATTTTTAGTAAGTTGTTAATTTTGGACCAAGATGGTGTTTTGATGAATTTTCCACTGCAATACTTCTTTTGTGTTCAATGCCTCTTTCATCAGTTTCTTCAATCGATGACTTTCCCAAAATGGAAGTCCTCTATGTAGAAGACCTAGTTATTTTTAGAAAGTGAACCTCTGGTGGTCATGGCATTTCTATCAAAAAAAAAATTCTGATATGGTTTTTTTCCAATATTTCCCCTTTGAAATCTTGAACCTACCCAATCAACAGTTTGGGAGATTTTAAACTTTTAAATTTTTGACATAGTGGCACCTCTGAACACGGTAGCCAATAATGGACCTCAAAAATTGTAGGTTTTGTTTTATCATCTGTTCATGATTAAAATCATGTTTTTTATATGGGTTTTTTATTCTTGTTCCACCGGTGAATTTTTTCTTCAAACCAATTGTCAGTTTGACAGGGAAATCCAACTTTTTCTTCCGTTGTGCAAAGAAATGGATTTCTTCGCTGCAAAACTTCTTGCCATGCGAATGTGAGATCTAAAGGTGATTTTTTATGGTCTATGAGATGAATAATGCATAGAAAAAATGGTTTTTTTTTCCATATACTATTTTGCAAGATCTCTTCGAATTTCCGTTTCATGACAATGGAGGTTTTCAGAGGGATTTCTTCTTCTTCGTTTTTTGTTTATTCTTCTTGGTTTGATCAATATTTATTCTGAGACCTATATAATATCATGGATTGGAGGATTTAATATCTGTGGTGGATTTAGATTCTGAAGCTGCAGCCATGGTGTACTGGGTGGTGAGAAGTTGCAAAGTTACAGAGATGAAGTTATGCACAAGAATGGGGAAGAAATGGGAAGAAAGCAAGAAAGAGCTTTAAAAACTTTTTAATAAATGGACCAGATCAGGGGTGGGGAACATTTTTATGTCCCCCATGTCCCTTAAGACAAAAGATACATGATGGACATAAAATTTCATGTGGTGCCTAGTAATGACAAGTGGTGGAGATCCAACAGCTGAAGGTTTAAGCCCAAAAAGTAAGTTGGAAGCACTGGGGGGCTGAAATATAGTCATATGAGGAACCATGAGCCATTCCTTGGGGGCTGGGAAAAATTTTCATGTTCCCTGATGTCTCCTAGCACCAAAGGGACATGAGGGACATCAATTTACATGGCATGCCAGGTGATGACATGTGTACATGATCTGACAACTGCTTGAGGATTCAAGCTCCACTAGCTCCTGGGGGCTAAGAAAAATCACTAAGAGAGGGTCATATGAGTGACTAGAAGACTCCCTTGGGGATGAAAACATTTTCATGTCTCTGATGTTCCATTTTCACAAAGGGACATGAGGGACATTAATTTTCACGGCATGCACTAGAAGCCACCACTTGTCATTACGATCTGACTATTGAGGGTTTAAGCTCCTGCAAGCACTTGGGGGGCTGAACAAGCAGATCCATGGGGGTTGTATGGGTGAATAGATGGATTATATGTGGTTGGGAGAATTGTTATGTCCGTCATGTCCCTTATATTGATGGAATGTAAGGGACACAAAATTGCGCCAGGATCCTAGAGCTGACACGTGTCCATCATCAAATTTAACTGAACTACTAGAACTCGTTCCGTGAGAGCAACTTGAAACATGGTGATATCTTGAGCTACTGGTGGACGTTTTTGGTCATGAAATTATATATTATATTAACTGAAAATGGAATTTTTAAGTCCAATGGTTGGTATGTCTCAGATCCTGATTCATCTATTTAAGCCGTAAAAAAGTAGGATTTTTGATCTGGTCCCTTACATATGCAGATGAGAAAAACTACCTGCAAACCTATTGCACAAAGGTGTTGTGAAAAATCTGATTTCACCCTCTTGTAGGTATTGGAATTACTATTTCTAGAAGATGTTTTGTTTGGTCCTTGACTCCACCCGTAGAGCTCCTATAATCACCTTCTCAAAGCTCGTAACAACTCTTTTGGCCCTTTCCATTTCCTAGGCCTATAAACCCTTTTTTTTTATCAAACTGCTCCAACTTCTTCGAAAACCTTTTTGAATATTCCATAAATAAATTCCATGATGTTTTTAGTGACTTCAATTCACCTCCATGTCAGATTAGCCTCCTCAATTTCCTTCTCTAAGGGGTTATACTCCAGTCCTGGGAAGGTTAGTGATATCCCTTACCATAGCTGCCTGAAATTTCCATTTTCTAAGAACTCCTAAAATCACCTAAGGGGTTGAATTGAATTTCCTAAATCACCTAGGGGAATGAGTTAACATATTTGGGAGGTCATGATACTGATAAGGTACACCTGGGTTAACATAATCTGGGAAGTCAGTTATACCAACTGTGTATAAGTAGGGTTCCTCGGAAGGATAAAACAAGAAAATTATGGCACAAGGGTATCAGTTGTCATGCTAAAAAATAATCCATTTTTCAGTTACACATTTTCATGACAACAAACTGGCTCTAGCTTGGGGACATGACATGCACTAATTGCATAGAAAATACATGACATGGATAATCCTATAATATTAGACTTTATACCACATAATTCAATGACCAATGCCTTATCCATTGGGCCTTACAGAGTCATGTATAATCTTATAAGAAGAGAGAGAGAGAGATATTGAAGAAGGAACACACACACACACACACAAAAACAACAAAAAGGAAACACACAACACATATGAAAGGGAAACATACACACACAGAAACTAAAATAAAAAACACCTAATAATCACCTATGGTATAATGTGGGGTGGACAACCCATTTTTAGTAATGATACATGTTTTACGTATTTCCCATTACAAGGTAACTCCGAGTGGCATTCCATCTAGATATGAGAGTAGAAAAAATGTTTTCATTGAAAATATTAATGAATTTGAGAATGGGCCAAGCCATAGTGAACCAAAAATTTCCATTTATTCCCTTTGGTTCCCTCCTTTTATCCCATAGTAAGGCAAGGTATCCAACTTTAAACTCTCTCGCCTTATCCTTCTTGTCAAAATATATTCTTCACCTTAAGTTGATGCTCTGTGATATGGTCCACTACTTGGAAGTCTATTTTCTTCTAGTTTCTCAAGAAAAAAGATCCTATTCTCATTAGGAGTCCTTTTATTGTCCGTCTTATATTCCTTGGAGCCACCTTTAGAGCTATCATTTCAACCATGATGGGGATATTTGCTTTGACTTCATACAACGGCCTGGAATGGTGACATGCCTATTTTCCTTCTTAGGAGTGATTATGTCTACCCACAATGTATTATAAAAACTTCTTTTACCAATTCCTTTGGTATTTCATCCATGCGCTTACAGAAAATGGTCATGATTTTCTTATTTCTTGATTCATGGCCTAACCATTTCCCTGTGGATAGTAGTCTCGATGAATGGGACAGAGAGATTCCATAGCCATAGAAAAACTAATTCAAATCACTTGAAGAAAAATATGTAGCATTATCCTCTACAATATTCTTTGGTGGCACCATGAAACGTACTATGATATTGTCTTTGATGATAGTTACATATCATTTCAGTGTTAGCTTGCTTTTCTAAAATGATCCTTCATCCAATTTTTCAAATTAATATGTCACTATAAGCACGTAGGTGTGCCACCCCTACTTGAGTAAGGATTCATAACATCGATGAAGTCTATCCCTCACTAGTTGAAATGGTTCTTCAATGACGAATTGTCTTGATTGGTAGTGCTACAAGCTACGTGGTATCCCAATGAATTGTGGACATGTTTTGCACATTTAGAAACCTATTTTTTAGTGTCTATGAAGAGGGTTAGTCCAATAATACCTTCCTCTGAGGATGGTATGTGTAGATGACCATCGTTGAAAATTTCCCGCTACACTGCTTGATCATGGTATTCTTTAAAAAACTTATCTTGTTGTTATTTGTCTACACATTTGAGAAAGCATCCATCTAGGCCTATTTTGCAGAGCATGTGGTTCCAAATCACAAATTTTTTCTCCTTCAGCTTGAGTGTTATCATTTCCTTATAATCGAGATGAGGAGGGAATTATCCATAGGTTAAATAACAGGTAATGTATGGCGTACCACTCATCGGTAGAGGTTACAAAAATAACCCCCATGCGGATTATCTTCAAAGAAAGTTGAGAAAGTACATAATTGTCCTCAACATGTTGGATCCTTGAGAGCTTCATCTTTGGAAATCAATCTATACATAGGCCATTTCCCCATACCAAATTGGAGGGAAAAATTTCCAAATCATACTCTTGAATATTTATAACTCAGCTTCCTCTTTTAGCTCTTGGATCATTGTTTTGTCAAGATGGACTTTATTTCTTTTTTAGGGACCATCACCATACCATAAGAAATTTGAGTATGTAGAATATAAAAAATTTCACAGGTTTGACTACTGCATAGGCATGTTTCTCCAACTGATATATATTTTAGTTTATGTTTCTAAAGTCGGAATCTCATGAAATAAATGAGTACCTCCACACCTTCATCATTATTTTGGACTAGAACAGTACAAAGAGCATGTGGTCAAATGCATAGCGATACATGATTCATTATTATTTGAAATCCAGAGACACGAGAGTCAGAGCTTTGGCAGATGGATTTCTTAATTTCTTCAAAAGTTTGCTTTTCCTTTATTATTCCACTTGAATCTTAATTGAGGTTTCATCATGGTGGTTATGTGCTTCGTTAATTCTGAAAAATCCGGAATGAAGCGACGAAAAAGGAAGTTCATCTTACTAAAGAAGGAGAGGACTCCTTTTTTGCTTATGGGTAGAGATAGTTCTTGAATGGCCTTCACTCTTTCTGAGTCAATATGTGCATTCCATGCTTATTCATGATGTTCATCAGCAACTTGCTTCCCATGACTCCAAAAATGCACTTTTTTCTGTTCAAAGATATGTCGTCATTTCTAAATTTTACAAGTACTTGTTCCACATGGTGAATATGGTCTCCCCCCTTTTTCGAAAATACCACGAGATCATCTAGGTATATGACAATATAAGGCTTCAAATATTTGAATTCTATGTCTATCACCATTTGGAATGTAGCTCCTGCATTGATTAGGCCAAAAAGAATTCTACTATATGCAAAAGTGCCCCCATTGTAAAGGTTTTCTTGGTATGATTTTCCAATACCACCTTGGTTTGGTTATTTCTTCCATAGTGACCGGTACCGGTTTCTGTAACCGTCGTCATTTTTTCCTCAATTGTCAGTGGTCAACCTGACCATCGTCGATTTCTTGTTTTTGATTTTCAAATCTAAACATTGACCAGGCTTACCTTCCAAACCCCACTATTTTATGTTTTCTGGGTCATTCACAGAATATAGTCTTACCAGGTCAACACTCATTCACATGGTGCTAACTCACAGACAAACTAATGCTCTCGTATTTCATGCCAGTCGTCAGCCACTCCCACCTAGTCCCTCGTCACCTTCCATCTTGTCACCTATGGACCCAAACTAGCCTATCACAATTGCTACAGGAAATGAGGAGTTCGCAAGGATCCTCAACCAGAATCTTGCGGCTTTACAATTTTACCTCGCCCACTCATCCACTCAGGATTCCTCAGATCAGTTGATATATGGCATGCCCATGTCCATATCTCCTACCCTTGCCCTCACTACTACGTTAGCCCCTACTAGCTCAACTCTACCCTCACCTGCCTTACCCCTGGTGATTTCTCAGCTAGGCCCCACACCCACTATGACTATTGCATCGGCCATATCCATCACACCTGTTGTGTTTAGTGTTCCTTCATCTGTCACCCAGAGCATAGCCCCATCTGCACCTGTTACCTCATACATACCCATTTCCACACAACCGCCTTTGGCATCAGCAACCCCTACTCCATTTAAGAATATTGTTCTCTCTATCCCAAAGTCTCTACCTCCAATCAATACCAGGGTCACTCTGACTACCTTACCTATATACATGTACTACCAAAAACCCCCAATCTCTTCAGTCGTTCATTTAGGGTACATGTCACCCATGTCACTCTCCCATTCGTAACCTTCTTGCTCATAATAACCATATATAGAATGCCACCCACATCATATATTCAGCATCAGCCCTCTTACACTATAGGAGCCACCCATCCATCGTAACCCACCAATGACCTCATTAAATTAATGATGGAAAGGATGCAGACCATAGAAGCCTTGATTTCTGGCTCACACAATTCTCTAACCTATGGTGAAATCTGCAAGGAGCCCATTCATCCATCTATACATATTCGCCCATACCTTGTTCATTGGGAAATGCCTAAGTTTAATCACTTTAATAGTAAAGAGGACCCACAACAACATTTGTGGTCATTCAAACATGGGTGTTACCTGATTTCCCATGATGATGCTTTACTCATGCGAACCTTCCTGATGTCTTTGACATGACCAGAATTATACTGGTACAGTGGGCTATCTAGACATTCCATCTACTCATTTAACCAAGTGGCCCAGGATTTCCTTGATCACTTCTCCATAAAAATTGTTAAGATAGTCGCCATGATAGATATTTATTCCACTCGCTAGTACGATGATGATTCTATCGTTGACTTTGTCACTCGTTGGAACAGTCTCATTAACAAGCTCATGTTCTAGTTACCTCAAACCAAACTCATAGAATTGTTTACTCGGGCTTGTGCTAGACATATTTCACCAACCTTGTAGGTACAAACCTTCTGCACCTTTGACGAGGCATTCACCATGGCATGGAAATTGGAGATCCATGCTATCAAGAAAAAGAAAATCCATCTACGCAACAAAAATATCACTTTTAAATCCAACGATGCTTCTTCCTCCTCAAAATATGTATTCAAATGCCAAAGGATCTTCTAACACGGTAGTACTCAAAGCCGGACTAGCTCACCCATCTAATGAAGTGAAACCATTTTCCAATATTTCCCCTGTTCAAACTTTCCAAGCTAGACGAGAACAACCGAAGTACACTCCAATCAGAGAACCATACTGTATGGTGTTGGAAAAACTCCTCAAGGCAAGTGCCATTACCCTTCCACCTATTAAAGCACATACTAGTTTTGACCCCGCTCGTCCCATGCCAGCATGGTATAAGTAACATGACTTTTGTAACTATCATGACGTCAAAGGTCATAGTGATGGCAATTGCATCACTTTCAAGAATATTGTCCAAGAAATGTTAGATAATGGAGATCTTGTCTTGGATAACCAAAACGCACTAGGAAACCAAAACCTACACATCTTCAAAAATCCATTTCCTAATCATGCTTCATCTTCTTACCAAGCTAGTGAGGTTTCAACCAATGAGGGTAATGTCCATGAAGTCCACACCATTTTTGAAGACATGCCCGTCATTTCCCAATTGGCTCATGTCCCTTCCATTGAAGATATCCTAGCGCAAGCTTCCCTACCTATAGAGGAACCCAATTCATATAATTCCCTACCTATGGAAGAACCCGCTTTATCTACTCCTTCACCCATAGAGGAGTCCCCTTCATCTTCCCCTTCACCTGTGAAGGAACCCATGATCACTAACACACCTACTTCTCCTCTCACCCTACAAGTTAATGAACATTCATCAGTCATAGCTCTCCTACCCCCAGAAGACACCTACTCATCTCCTCCACCTTTGCAAGGAGAGCCCACCACATCTCATCTGTCATCTCCTCTACCCATAGGGGATCCTTTAGCAACACCATTTTCTGTCGGTGAGCATTCACCCTCAGCATTTCAGGTCCCTATGGATCTTTTCTTAGCTCTCTTACCTACCAAAGCCGAGACCAAAAAATTCCCTATTTCCCAAACACATTTTACAGGGATCCCTATTAGGTCCACATTCTCCCTTCCCACTGAGGTACCCTTTTCACGACTGTTCAATCGTTTAGATTATGTTGATAGATCCCTACATTAGGGAAATCTGTTACTCCCCGTTTTAGCCCAAATACAGATGTCATTCACTGATACATACACCATCTACCCCAAAGTGTTTCAAGAAACTAAGCCAAACCTATCTATGTCTATTGGAACACCTTCGATGTCATCGCCTGTGCTTACATTCAAAGCCTTTCCTACAACCCAACACACCTGCACCCAAAAACCTATGCACGCCTATGCCAACTCCTTTATCTAAACCCATCACCACCTTAGGAGTTATGTCGACACCAAGCCTTGTTCATCCACCCGTCAAGTTAGATCTAGCCACGTTTGCCCAAACCTACACCAAACCCATACCCCCACCTAAAAAGATGACCCAACCAGCTAAACCACATGCACCAGTCTCACATGTAGCACCTGTATCCCCTTCACCTCTTCCGTCCATCTTAGGACCTCACCCGTCAACTCTTCCCAAGAAACCTCACACCCCAATCAAATCTAAAACCAAGCAACATGTTGCTTCGTCACGATTGCCCGTTGTACCTAATTCACCTGCACAACACACACCCTCGTTGTTACCTAAATATTCCTTACCTCCTATACCCCCACTACCTACCATAACTACATCATTACCCATTAAACTTTCCACTTTGCAGCCTATACCACTCACCCAGCCTCCGCTAACCACTCCCAAATCACCTCTACTACCCTCTTTGGTAACGTGTCCTCTTCCACCCTCTATTTTCCCATCAACATCACACTCTCCTTTCATGCCCTTACACAAGAAGGTGCAATCAAAATTGAAAAATACACTACCCTCCCAATGGGTGGTCAAACCCATAACACCTCACGCTGTTAGTGCATCCACAATGCCTTTACCTAGGAAGGCACAACCCAAACCCAAAAACCATACAAAATCCCAAACCCATGGTTCATCTAACCTCTCCTCTGATTTCCCCTCCCATGACAACTCTACCATCACCTTCACCCACCATTAACTCTAAACCTACACTCATCTCACACTGTGATCCATTGGCGGGGTCATATGCCATCATCTTAGCCAATCTCTTGGACACCTTTGTGATCACATTACCCCCCATATCGACCATAAAACAAAATCAAACCCAAACCAAAAGGGTTTAATGATAGTAAAATTTTTGCCTACCATCATGTGCCAGGACATGATGTAGAGAATTGTAATGCACACTTAAAGAAGTTTCTTAACCAATTATGTCCTTTTGAAACAAATTTTTACAATGATGACCTTCTAGATGATGACCCAACTCCACCGTCACTAAACATTCCCAGCTTCTCTTTGCACATACCTATTCAACAACCCGTATCTCCACCCCCACAACCTTTATATCCACCCCTGAAGTTTAAAATCAAGATGGTCCATATTAGAGAACTAGTCAAAAACTCCACTGAAATGCCAGTGCGCACTTCCTCATTTCACAAGGTTCGTATTCCCCACTAGCTTTTTATCCCTCATTACCGCTATAACTTTCCATGACACACCTTCCCCATCCAAATATCTCCCTCAAATCAATATGATCCATGTTTCTACCCAGTGCTCAGAAATAAAAAGGTAAATGAGAAAGAAACAAAACCCTATCAACCAGCCCTTGTTTAAAAATATACTATCCGCACCCACACCAAGAGTTACTATTTGCGGTCCTCCCTATCCTATCTCTGATCGGAGTGGCCCATTGTACCATGTTAAAAAAATTGCATCAATCCCCTTTGAATATGTCTCTCTACGACCTTGTTCAAACTTCCGAGTCCCACTGAAAATCCCTTCTGGAAGTTGTCCAGTCCATCGAGGTTTTACCCAACGACCCTACACAAGTTTCTTCCATCATTACCCCCTCACCACATATCCTCTCCTTACCAAATCACATCCTTCTTCTAGTAATTCTTTCACTCCCCATCTAGCTTGTCCTCACCTTCTCAGATGAAAAACATCACACCCCTCTAAGTAGATGACCCCATGATCCTGCCCTTTTCATCTCCTTTCCATATCAATAATATACATTTACGACGTGTTATGATCAATAGGAGGCACTGAGCATTAACATTATCTCTTCCCACATGCATTCAACCAAATTCACATACACGATAATTACATACATAAACACCCCGCCATGTTGCACTCATTTAATGACACTATCACTTTTATGCTGGTCACCATCATCCTCCATGTTCGTGTGCATCCCCTGTACTATGTTCCAGAGCTATCTCTACGTTTTGGAAGGGTGAGTTTCAATATAAATTTTACTTCTTGGAAGACACTATATTCATGTCATGGGGATGTGTTCCTTCCACTTTGCATCATTGTGTAAAATTTGAACATGAAGGACATACCTACACAATACCTCATTGACCCCCTCGCCATTTAAAATTTAGTAGCATGTTGTACCAGCCCAATGACGTCCTTGTACCAGTTAAGACACCTACCACAACCACTTCTTCATCTTTGTCCAAGGACTCCATCTACCTATATTTCTGCTACTATTCCTACACCTCACTCCATTCTATTCCTACCGCCGCCATCACCATCTACATCTGACCCATCTCATTAACCCATCCACTTCCCATAATGCACAAATTATCTTGCCTTGCATCTCAATGACATGGTTATTCATCTATCCCCTCCACCCACATACCTACTATCTAATCCCTTACAAAGTGTATTTCAATGTCTTACTCTAGGGGAGTATCTACTTTTATAGTGTAAACATATTTCTTACTCCACAAGAGTATGGTAACTTTCACCAACACCCTCGCTATGACCACTACATAGGATAGGTTGTCCCTGTATGGCCCTCCTCAACCTTTAAACAAAATTCATGAATGGGGTACTTGATAACTTCACATATCTACCTGAACCACCATTCCAAACTCACCTCTTCTCCTTTGACCTCTCAATCCCTCACCAACTGTCACTTCACCCATACTTTCCTGCATTGTTATGCTTGGAAAGGCTTTAACGTTTGTCTCTATGAACAAGGTTGTCATACCATCATCCCAAGTAACCACTTGTAAAACATGATGACCACATTGGTATTGGCTATGACACATCATCAACCAAGAAGGCTCTGTGTTGAACTTATTTAAGATGAAAACCATTCTTCACCTTGTTCTTCAACCCTACCCCACTTCGCCCATGGAATCCTTAGATCAAGAGTCTATTCCTCTTAACTCTTTTTTTCTGTGACCACAATATCCTTGGGGACCTCTAACTTATCAATGCACGATCGTGAGGATCCTTCCTCTCTTTCCTTTCTATATCCTAATATGATCACCGGTGATACACATTCTATTAATGTCATCTAGTGTTAAGACGATGACTCTGTCCTCTCCTATCTTGGTACGGAATATTATTATATTCACTGTTCATTGACTTCTAAGACACAAACCATGTTGAACGAGTCAACTATCGAAATCAACATTCACAATCAGGATAACTTGCACGTTCTAAAGATAGGCCAATATTTACATATTTTTGAACAGGAAGCCATCAAAAATTTCCTACGGGATCACAACAATGCTTTTTCTTGGTCCTATGTCAACATGCCTAGTATTGACCCCAATATCATGGTCCAAAACATCATAGTAACCATTCCTAAAGCCAAACCTTTAAAATAGAATCTCCGTAAAATGTATCCTCACTTTTTCACTTCTTATCAAGGAATAAGTTCAGCATCTCCTCTTCAGTCTCCTTCATCCTACATATTGACTATCCCCTAGTGAATTTCTAACTTTGAACTTATCACTAAGGCAAAAGAGGGACTCCACAATTTACACAGATTTATATGACCTTAACCTCATTTTCCCAAAAGCATTAATTCCCTTTCCCAGGTATTGGCCATTTTTT
This sequence comes from Taxus chinensis, assembly GCA_019776745.2. Taxonomy (NCBI): domain Eukaryota; kingdom Viridiplantae; phylum Streptophyta; class Pinopsida; order Cupressales; family Taxaceae; genus Taxus; species Taxus chinensis. Next base: position 781,743,843 of record CM034152.1, read on the forward strand.
TGATCTTACTTCTGGCCATGAGATGCCATCGCGCATGGATGGTTTCTTGGGTTATAGTAAAATCTTACTCACGCTAGAAGATCAACACAAAACCACCTTTATCACACCTTGGGGCAACTTCTGCTATCAATTCATGCATTTTGGGCCTCAAAAACGTTAGTGCTACATATCAACATTTCCATGATCTATATCTTCCACGACATCATGCATCGTACCTTGGAAGACTACGTATATGACCTCCTCGCCAAATCCAAACATTGCATAGAAGCACCTTACCATTCTAAAATTCATATTTGACTAATCCATCTTATCAAGTATTCGGTCTTCCCTCAACCAAAGCCAGTGTTTCTTCGTTGTTCTCTCTAGGTAAAGATCCTTGGATTTATCTTTTTTTTGCGTGGCATAGAAGTTGATCTGGCAAAGATAAAGGCTATTCTTAAAATGCTTCCACCTACTAACCTTCATTCAAATACATAGTTTGTCAAGGAAAACTGTAATATATCTCATCATTTTATCTCACAACTTTCCTAACCGATGCGAACCATTTCATCATCTACTCAAAAAGGATGTTTCCTTTCCCATGGAATGATGAATGTCCATAAATCCTTTGACACCTTAAAACAATACCTTCTTCAGCCACCCGTCCCCACCCCACCCAAAGACAACCAACCCTTCTACTTATACATCTCTACCAGCAAACCACTCCTTGGGTGCCATGCTCACTCATCTTGACAAAAAACATAGGGAATAAGTGGTTTTTTACATAAGTCTGTACCCTTTTAGACTATGAAAGAAGATATACCTATGCCAAAAAAAAAATTCTTATCCTTGGTCTTTGTTGCCACCAAACTTTTGCCATTACCTACTCAACCAGAAAATATTTATCATTACCAATACTGACCCCGTACATTACATGTATACCAAGCCTTACCAACATCAATATGATGCACATTGACTCATTCTCCTTGCCAATCTTAACCTCAAATTCATTCATCAAAAATCCATCAAGGGCTAAACCATCGCTGACCAACTTATTGATGCCCCAATCTCTGGGAATCACTCTTCTAACTTTGATTTCCTTGACGAATCCATTGCTACCCATCTGTTTTGACAATACCCCTTACCAAATGACCTTATTCTTTGATGGTTCTAAATTTCAGCGCTGGGGGTGGTGTAGGTGTTATCCTCATTCCTCTTGATAGTGAATCCATGCCTTTAATCGTTCAAACTAAACTTTTATTGTACTTACAATATCACCAAATACAAAGCGCTCATATTAGGTCTCCAAGATACTTATGCCTTATATGTTTAAGTCCATTAATATCTTTGGTTATTCCTAGTTTGTTATAAACCAAGTCAAGGGTATATATCCATGTTGTAATGAAATGATTAAACAAGTACAAGTGCATCATGTAGACATACATTTGACTAGCTTTGATCTGCTATGAACTTCAGACAATTCCACATTCTACTAATAAATTCATGTAGATACCATGGTCTTGCCTTGCCTCCCAGATACCTGCTTTACCTATTGAATCACACATCTTTTTCACAGTACAAAGGATTACAGTTTCCTTCTTATATACCTTATAATGTCAGCCTTGTCAAAACCACCCCATTTGACCCACATGACCTTTTATATAAGTAAGTTCATATAATACCTTTCTTTAGTCAATTCATACCTCTTGATATTACTTGCAACAAACAACATGCTTTTCTTAAAAGCGTCTCTTGTTATGTCATCATGAGTGGTATCCTTTATAAACATGGATTTTATGGTAGCCTCTTGTGCTGAATCACCAGTTCTAAAATCCCCTACACCATCAAGGAGGTTCGTGATGGAATTTTTAGAGGTCACTTCAATGGCCTCACCTATCACTAAACATATCCTTCCCTTAGGTTATTATTGTTCAACCATTAACTGTGACAATTGTTGTGACTAGGTCAAACGGTGGGTGAAATGCTAACAACCATGTCAATCTTCACCACACACCTAGCCATGTCTTATAGGTTGCACCCATGACCTTTGGCCATTTCTCCCAATGGGGCTTGGATCTTGTTAAAAAAATCAATCCCTCATTATTCTCAAAAAACACCAATAGATTATAACCGCTACTGAATACTATAATAAATGGGTAGAATTCATCCCTCTCATCTCCACTAAAGCTATGAGAAAATATGTGATTTTATCAATCATCAAATTATTTTTTCTCTTTGGTGTTCCTCATCATCTCATCATTGATAATGGAAAATAAGTCAAAAATAAGACCTTACGAAACTTTGTGATGCCTTCAGCATTCAACTTAGTTTTTATTCACCATACTACCTAAAAACTAATGGTCAAATAGAATCCACCAACCAAACCATAAACAAAATCCTTATGAAAGTCATTGATGATACTGTAAAGGATTGACACACGCATATTCATTTTGCCTTATGGGCTTATCTTACCAAGTATTCATATCTCAACCACTGCCACACCATTTCTCTTTGGTCTATGATACAGAGGCTATCCTGCCTCTCAAAGTACAGATTCCATATCTTCATATCTCACTCAAAGATATGCTCACCGATGATTACTTTCACCATGACCGTTTGTCACAACTTGAGCTATTGGATAAACACCATCTAAATGATCTTCAACATATCCAAATCTACTAGAAACGTATCAAATGGGCCTATGAAAAATGTGTCCATGAACACACCCTTCTAAGTTGGTGACCTTGTCCTGAAGGAAAATTAACATGTAACCAAAGAAGAAAAAAGTAAGCGGGGAAAATTTTCTCCTAATTGGCATGGACCATATATCGTGACTCATGCCTAAGGATTAGGTGCTTATCATTTATTTTCAATCTAAGGTAAACCCAAACCTAATCCCCTCAATGCCTTGCATATTCGACCATTCTATTATTGACGTCAAGTCATATATCAATTTCTACCCATTTCATGCTCGTACCTTGAGCGCCATTGCCACCTCTTATTTTTCCATTTTCCTTAAACCACTAAACAAGAATCATATGATTACCCATCACCTTTCAACCTTATCTTTAATACGAGTACCACGGCTCTACTCATGACATGATTCTCATGGATACGTTTCGTCTCTTTCAAGATGGAATCCTGTTGGTTTGAAAATATATCGCTTGGGCAGATTTATGGATAGACGAGCCAAAAGTCTGCAGGGCATAGCCCCTCTTTGAGTCAGCAAAGCGAAACTGGTTTATTGCTATTCTACTAGCAGGAATCTGTGCAAGTCTCACAATATTCTGCCTTCGGGGGTTTGGGATCTCATCCCAGTAGGGGTGTTTCCAACTGTGAAAAGAAAGGAATGAAAGAGAGGATGAAGAAAGATCAGGTCCGAAGGGAGAAAATAAATGAATTCTAAAGCAGAAACGTCAGAGGGTTTATGTTTTGGGATTGGTAGTAAACAGATCCAAACCTACTTGCATAAATGAATAAAGCAATACTGATGAATAAATGACAAAAAGTAGAGACAGATCTAACAGAATAAACGCATAGATCTGACATAAGAAAGATCAGATGCCCATAACACACATATTTAGCACAAAGTCTTAATATTTGCATTAATATCTTCTTCTGTTACAAAAAGTACCAAGCTTTTTCTCCTCACTTCTATTTTTCATCTAAAATATATCCACCCCTTTGAATGCAAGGTATTTAAGTATATATAGAAGGAGAGAAGAAAAGAAGACAAAAGCAAACAAACCACTCAATTACAAAAATATCTTACAATAGATTACAAAGTCATTTGTTGACTTTTTGACAACTTTGGTGGATGACATCATCCCATGGTGCAACATGGATGATGTCATCATTTATGTCAACAAATTTTAGATAATTTACAAGGAGAAAGTCGGGAAGAAGGAAACTATTCATCGTCGTCCTGCGGTTGAAAGGGGATATCATGTTTTTGCTGCTCAGGTGACAAGATGTGGAACTGGGCACGGTACTCCATGAACTTGCTAATCATGGGTTGAAGTTGATCCTGGGAAGGATCCTTGTGTCAATCGCTGATAGCTTCGCAGGTCTCCCACTCGTCTGTGAGCCTTTCTGGGAGTTTTGAATAATCATTCTCTCCCTCTATCAGGTACCCGATGAAGTCACGACATGCCAACAGGTTGTTGATGGATTCGGCATCGAACGTGACCTCTGGACCCAGCCCCTGTGAAATGATCTCCTTGAAGATCTGAATAGTTTCCTCAACCTTTCTTAAGGTGAAAGAAGAAGTGAGCAAGCCTGGAGACATTCTTAAGACAATCTGTTCCATTTGATGCATTGCATCTAGGGCTTCCTCCTTTACTTTGTCAATCTTCTCCAGGACGAACTCCAGCTGATCCACCCGGTAATCCAGAGTAGAAAGGATTTTGTTGAGGGCTCTGGGGTGTCCAAAGATGCCGAACTTGACCAGATCATCGACTGAACAGTCAAGCATTTTCTGAAAGGTCTCGTGTTGCATCCTGGCATGATCCAGCTCTTCGGAGATGGGTCCTGCTATCGCCTGGAGTTCTTTGTTCATCCGATTGATATTCTGGTACAAACCAGTGAACTTAGCGATTACTCCCTCGCTTTCCTTGAGGATTTGGCTCCTCCATGCGGAAACTGCCATGCCCTGCACGCCAATTTTAGCATACTCATTAATCTTATCCTGGCTCAGAGGCTCAGGAGTTTCGGTGGCAGTTGTAGGAGGCGCACTGCCCATTTTCTACAAGGTGTGGAGAAGATATTTATTTTGCTCCTTTAGCAGCCTTTTCTCTTCCTTTGCTTCTTGGAGTTTCTTGTAAAGGGCGTCAACTGCATATAGGGCCTCTCCTTGTAGGCTTTCTGAAGATGTCCCCATTGTGACTTGAGTCACTGTGTAATCTATCGAAGACAGATCTTTTTATCCTTCAAAGGATTGGGGTATGCAATCTCCATCACTCTCTCCCCTGATGCACTCTAAGAGAAGCGGGTTATAGGCTTTTGCTTCTTTGCCCCTTTTGATGGGATGACGAAAAAGTCCATCAGTGCGATGGGAACTTTCCTCTTCTGTTGACTCAGGTGCTGGGAGATCCAGGCTGGACTTATGGGAGAAGGACCAGAAACGGAAAAGGGAGCAGTTGCAGTAGTAGAAGGGAAAAACGTGGAGACACTTGGAGGCGGCATTGAGAGGGAAGCGGAGAAAGTGCTCACAGGAGGAAGGGATACTATAGGGGAGGTAGACATAGGAATGGAAGGGAGCTGAGAGATGAGGGAAGAAATGGTGGGGGACAGCTCCGCGAGAGAAGAGAAGATGGATGATGAAGCAGGGGGAACAGTAGAAGATGGGGGAGAGGACACGACCAAAGGAATGGTCACTTGGGTCACTCGACGAGGGGAAGGAGGAGAAGGAGAAGGGACAGAAGGTACCTCCATAGTTACAGTAGTGGCAACATCCTGAGTGGATGTGCCTATCGGAACGTCTTCTGCTTCTTCTTCTTCTAAGTTTTATGGGATTACAACCCGTTCTTGTGGAGCGGAAGGAGGGATTTCAGGAGCTTCCTCTTAGGTGGAGCTAGACTCACCCTCTTTGCCTTTCCCCTTGCCCTTTTGTAGTTGTTTTGACCGAGGAGGTGCGTTGCCCAACGGAGATGTGACGAAATCAACTCCGAGATAGATGAGACCATTCATTCGGCACCAATGCTCTGTTCTTTGTAGAGTTTCCTTGACCCTTTCCTCTATTGTTTGAGGAGCTTTATTTCTATCGATCACCGTAAAAGGCCAATCGTCCCCATTTGTGTCAAGATATACTTGATCAACTTCTTGATCAGCAGCTTGGTAGCCTTTTGGGACGATGGCCACACCGTACTGGATGATTTCAGCCAAGGCCAAGCGGGAATGATCCTTCCTTCTAAGCTCGACCTCACGATATAGGTCGATATAAATATCCTCGATCTGAGGGATGTGGATCGGATCGAGCTTGGCCCTGGGCAGACAATTTCTTGGGTCGAAAGTGGGCCTTGCTGGGAAGTTATGCTCTAGATTTAGCAGCTCCAATTCTGCAAACATATCCTTCACTTTGTGGTGAGAGAGACAAGTATACCTGCCCACTGTGAGGGGGAAAGGAGTTCCACCCTTCTTTCTCTTGAGACACTTTTCGTGGTAGGTAAGTGTACGTTGGAAAAGTGACAAGCGAGAGTGGAACTCTACAAGTGATTCTTCCGCGTACCCGACCTCCCGAGGTCGTGCCGAGATAGCCGGTGGGTATGGAATATGTATGGAATGCAGACAAGCTAGTTTGGTGATCTAATGTCTTCGACACGTACTAATGGAATTTGCGAATCTAAGGCAAAGAAGGCCCTTCTAACCTTGACTGGTGTGATAGATTGATCAGCAAGGATGATTGCTCGAAGGCTCCAATCAATATCGAGCTCTGGCGTGATTCGGTCTATTGGTTGTGGAATACATGGAAAGTGACCTAGGATAGTTTCGTGTATGTCTCCCAATAGGGTCATAAGGTGGAAAGTATAGCCAATTCTATGGATGATTCTCTGGCCTTGTCCAGAATTCCCTGGCTCCATTAGCTAATGCATCTAGTAGGGATAATTGTTCGATGATGATAGGTGGAAGTGGAGTAGATCGGAATACTAGTGTGCGTAGGCCAGTATCTATGTCTAATTCACCTATGGATTCGTTAGGCTGTGGGATTTGTGTGTCACAACTGTAGACTCGCGGTTGTTGTGGACCTGCTATGGTCATGCGTGGAATCAAGTCCTAATCCCTAGTATCTAGTAATCATATGCTTTCTCAGCTTCTATGTTCAAGACTCAATAACTGTGTGATTTTCTCATAATATCTTGCAGGCGTTCGTGCAACCTGGATCCTTAAACTAGTATCTATGTCTATGAGAATGTCTCCTGCACCTGGCTGTGGGACCAAAGGATCACAACCAAAGGTTTGTTCTCTTTCTAATCCTTTCTACAGTCATATGAATGTGTACCTAGGGTAATATGTAGTTTGGCTGATTTGACCAAAATGTGTATGCTTGGTCGTCTTCTTTGTTCAATCCGCTCAACTGGGAATTGATTTGTTGCAAGCTTAACGTTGTTTGGAAAACTTGGATCCTAAGATTTTGATCTATATCAGTTATTGTTGTGATGAGATTGGGCTGAGGCACGATTGGCTTGAATACGTATTCTCTGGGCTCCCTAGGTTCCGTGATTTTCATGCAAAAGCAATGATATAAATGAACTGCAGTAAAATGAAATTTAACTATATGAAATATATCTATGAGCATATATGATTTCTCTATTTTTGTATTTTCTGATGAACTATATGAATTTAAGAAAGCAGCTATTTAAAATATCTAGAATTGACAGCTAAGATAATAACTTAAAACAAACAAAATAACTGAGTGTAGCTATTTGTCTGTGTAATTTGTAGATCTATTCTAAACAATAAAATAGCTCATCTAATCTATTTGCAAGATTCTTGATCCTACCTCAGAAGTGAGGAGTGAATCATAGCTTCTAAAAAAACTATCAATCCCCACAGCTTCCCTAGCAATATCGAGAATAGAATTTACTGAAATAAAAGCAATTAATTACTCTATTTGATATGATTCTAACTAGAACTTTGAAAGTTAGAACCTGGATTTTGCAGAACAATGGCGAATCCGGTGGTGTGTGTGATCTTGTCCCCTCAGTGTGATCTCCTCATTCTTTCGTGTTCACGTGGATCCAGAAAAGCGTGTAATGCTAGCATCAACAGAAGTAGATATTGGGATAAAGGCAGCTCAGAATACACACCGAATACAATGCGAGTAGGAGAGGGATAGCGCAAGAGTACAGAGCTTGGCTTATGCAATTCCTAGCGGGATTTATTGCGAGTCATGTAACATAAAGCATCCAGAATCTGAAACTATCCTATTTGAGGAGCAAAACCTGTAACTTTAATGGCTTCCTAAGCTATTCTACTCCAATGGATTGGATGAAACAACAACAGTGCTTGCACAAGATGGATTTGTGGCTTACGAACAGTAAAACAATGCTAACTAAGCATGCAATGAAACTAAACTATGAATCCTAAGCAAAATGAAAGATTGAATTACTGAAAGATGAGAAGATGAGAAGTAATGACAGCACTTGCACAAGATGGATATGTGGCTTACCAACTGCAAAACAATGCTAACTAGGCATGTAATGAATAAACTATGAATCCTGCTGAAAAGAAGATGAGAAGTGAATGACTGCAAAACAATGCACTAAATATATTGCAAAAGAAATCCAGAGGCAAACTTGAGGGCCATTTTCTTGAGCACAAGCCATCTATTTATAGCATTTGCATTTACCCAAGGTAAAAGCCAAATAGAACTCTTAAACTATAAACAATGGCAAAACACTATTCCAGGGAACCAGAATCATAAATGCAAGCTCATGGTAGTAAAAGAAAGCTGGTGAAACGTTGAATTTACGTGAGTCGTGTAAAAATAGCCTTCTGAAAAACGCGTAAAGGACCGCCGCTCTGAGCAGGGGGCGGTGCCCTATTCATGAGACCGCCGCCCAAGCAAGGCGGCGGTTTCATAACTGAAGAGAAAAAAGATAAGAAAAGAGGGGAAAAGGGAAAAACATAAGGCACGCAGTGGGCTAAGCGGGGCATGCGGGATGTTAACACATACTTGAAGAGCTTCTTTCGGATCCCGAACACCTTACGAGGAAACCTGTATCATCATTGGGGCACTTGTTACATTGTTCCGGCAGTACAGTACCTTACAATTTTGGGTACGTACATATTGCCCCCCTCGGAGAAGCACTTTAGCCATGAAGAGGCATAAAACGGTGGGTCCGAGTATGGTGGTCCCGAAATGGGAAGTTAGAAGCTATACCTGATACATCCGTGTGTCGAAATGACGCCATCCAAAATTCCCGCTACCTACAAAACGAAAAGAGAACTCAAGTGTAGATAGACACAATAATTTGGAAAATAAACGCTAAAATAATAGGGAATGAGAACGTACCATTTGTGCGGGGATAGGAACTTACCTCCATCGGTGCTCCAAAAACCTGTGAAAGATCTTTTAAAACGAATCAGGACGCTATATATATGAAAGTGGGCCCATTTTCCTATTCATTTGCGTGAGTCGATTTGATAGATTTTGAGCTCTGGGACCCACGGTGATGGATTCTTGCGTGAGTATAGTCGAAATGTCTGCAGCGAGATAGTGATCATGCCTCCACGTGCGGAACACCGCCCCGCGAGATCACAGGTTGGCTTTCTTCAATTTATTGTTTTTACCCCCTTAAATTTGAAATGCTAAATTACTTTGCAATGGGGGGGTCATTTTTGAAAATGCTAGTGTTAAAAGGTCCACCTAGGGGGAGCGCCTACTGGGTAGGCTCTCGTTTTTAGGTTAAATTGGTCATTTTTTGCATTTTTAGGCCTTGTTTAGCATTTAAAAAACCTGCGTGGGTTTTCGGACCACGATCGCTGCCCTGACCAGGGTGGCGGTTACACGACCGCAACCCTTAAGGCGGCAGTTACAAAACCACCTCCTCTACTCAGGGCGGCAGTTTTGAGCAGAATGCAAAAGGAACCATTTTTTTTAAGATTGTGTTAGCTATTTCTAGCATTTCTACGTGTTTGCATGATTTTTCTAGTATTACTCGGATGCTAACTTGCTCTGTTTTGTGTGTTTTTGGGTGTATGCAGGCGAGAGAGGAGTACATCTGATAGAGTAGAGAGAGGGAGTGTGATTGGCTCCCAGGGGTACTAGATGCCCTCTCACAAGATGAGGAGGACACACTTCAGAGGGCTGGCATATTGCGCATATCGCGCGTGCCCCATGTTGCACCATCTAGTCACATCCTTTGTGACTTATTCTCATACTGGGATGCAGATCAGAACACCTTCCGATTGCCAGGGGTCCGTGGTGAGTGGACCATTACATTGGAGGACGTCTACCACATTCTGGGGGTCCCGATCATCGGGAGGTGACTCACTTTAGAGACAGCAGGCTCACGGGCACAGATTGCACAGTGGGCCACATATATGGGAGATGCAGTCATCTCCACGGGGTCGAAGAAGGGGGTGAGAGTTTGATCTATTCCTTCTTTTCCCATCCCCTTACTTCGCCAGGCCATCATGGGGATCCTTGCCTCGAGACTGATCGGGGACAAGGGAGGGGACACATTATTATACTGTTGGGCCCCCATTATTGCACAGATAGAGGGGCATGGTCGGATATACACTTGGGGTGCAGACATTCTTGGGACCACCTACCATGATCTATACAGGGTGGTCCGTTTACAGGGGCAGTCATTGAGCCACCCGACTCTAGTCATGAGTTGGGTCTATGAGCATTTCATCCCTTATGGCAGGGGTGTGGAGGTGGTAGATCCTGGGGCTGTGAGGGCAGCCAGATGGACAGACATGTCGGTGCTTAGAGCACCTCATCAGCCAGTTGCCTCCCTGACTACTGCCGATATGGAGGCAACACCATACCAGACTCATGGCCGGCATATGGGGCGAGGAGGCTCTTACCTTGATCTCCTGCTCCACCACAGGGTAGCTTATTGATCGAGTGGGATGAGTGGAGGTGCACCCTTTTGGCCGAGTTCCTCAGCAGTTTGGCCTACCATACACGGGTATGCTTCCCCCAGTGGTGCCAGTCTACAGATCAGTCCGTGAGGCCAGAGGGGGGCCTAGAGGCCGAGGTTGGACAGTGGTTACTCCTGGCGTTCCCATTGCAGCCAGGAGGATAGTTCGTGCTAGAGGGAGAGCCGGTGCGCCTCAGGCACCTTTGCTTCAGATTGCTGCGGGTCCTGCTCATAGCAGCGATGACCCTATTGATATTGACTCTGAGTCTGAGGAGTTCACAGAGGGAGGGTCAGAGGAGGAGACTGATGACAGCGATCCTGAGTGGCATGACACTTAGGATATTATGCAGGCAGAGAGGGCCGAGCAGAGCGCAGAGAGGGTGACTCTGGTTTCAGAGGAGCCACTCTCCCAGGGCCGTGGTAGAGAGGATGAGTCCGTTGCGGGGCGATACGTTGCTCCCACCACAGGAGCAGCCCCTCAGTCAGCAGCGGCATCCACGGCAGGTGCTGGCCCCAGCGACCCATCCTGGAGGCCTAGTGATCCGAGTAAGTTACCCTTTCTCCCTTTTAATGTTTGTTTGTAGGCTCTCCTTAGTTGCTATCTTGTATTTTCTAATTTCTTATTTGGTTTCTAATTCGCTTTCTTCTTTGTTTGCAGAGACTGTTGATGAGTGGCGGGATTTGATTCGCAGGGTATGTACTGATACCCTGATGATCCCCATGGAGAGGACCCGTGCGGAGCTATCCGTGGATGCTGGGGAGCCTTCAGCAGCCGGTAGACATACTGATGTCTTCGCTCCCATCTGGCACGTGGCCAGGATGGTGTCGACCCTCTCGCACAGAGTTAGCGGGGTATAGGACGGCTGAGCACCTTATGAGGAGCCATTCTTGTGGTGAGACTGCGGCTGCTCCTCGAGACCCTGAGCCCTCCGTACATTCAGAGCGCCGGCGTAGCCGGAGTCCTAGGCGTGGGCGTGCACCTTTGGAGGGGTCACGTAGGGATTGAGAAGCCACTTGGCTCTCATAGATTTTGTACTATATATTCTTTGTATATCCCGGGCTCTTTGAGTGTTTTGACCATGCTTAGTGCATGATGGCATTGTATATAAACATTGATCATTTATATATACGTATTCATTTTGGATCAAAATCTTGGCACTCATGGTTTCCTTTCTATTTCCAGTTTCTTCGTGTATACTACGATGTATGTTTTATATGCTTTCTAGAATATATGCAATGGTGAACAAATGATGTAAATGTTTTTCTTTCCTTTTGTGTTTCATGATGCTGATATATGATAATGTAGATATAATGTGATTTTGAATCTTGGTTTCTGTAAGCAATTTTGGATACTTCATGTTTGTTTTGGCAAAGTGATGAAAACAAACCAGTACGATGAACAGATAAACTTGCCCCTATCCTAATTCCACGCAACTAGTAAGATGCGAGGGCTTATCACCAAGAGTCAAGAAGGGCACAAGTTATGAAATGTAGTGAAATGATAGTGATAAAAGATAGACAAAGCTTTAGCGGAACCAAATTAGGACACCACAAGTCTACTCCACTCGAGTGACTTCATAGTTTTGGATGCAACTTGCTTTGCGGTTTATCCAGACTTAGACCTGTAGATGGCCACATAGTAGACAAAATCTGGGTTTTTAGGATTTTAACTCTCTTGGGATTTTGAACATCTGATTCATTTGTTTTTGACTCAAAGTTTCAAAGTTTGAATTGTTTGTGTATGACCTTTTGCATTTATTTGTCAAGAGGACCCCCTACACTTTGCCCCATGCTACTAGTAAGAAGCGTGGGTTTATCACCATGGGCAAAGCATAGGCGAGTAAGGGAATTTCCATCCTTTCCCAACCCTACGTCACTAGTAAGAGACGCAAGCTCATCACCAAAGGTTGGTGGGGCAGGGAAATGTGTAAAATTAAAATTTTCTGTTTGATCAACGTTTGACTTGTTTATTTGAGTAAAATGTCAGTATGTGCTTATTTCCAAAGAGATATACATATGGGATAGATGTGACACCATGAAGCTTCTAGAACAGACCATAGGCAAGACACCTATCCTAAGAAGAAATCAAAGCAGAGAATAAACTTGCAGATCTTGGTATGGTTACCGTTAAGACTTCGTCATGTCTAGCTTTATTTGATAAAATGATTCTGAGATAATTTGATGATATCATGAAAATGGAGAAGTACGATTAGAGAACTTATGCCAACAACATCATGAGTTTGTAATGAATTGCTTTGAGAATAGATTCCTTGATCACAATTTGTGTACGAAACAAGTGGACAACATGATCCTAATCTATATGAAGATGCAATGTAGATAGTATATATAAGTAGTGCTAGCTGCTTACGCGTAGAAATGCTTGAGGTGCAGGGAATTGACTATTTCACCAAATTCCTCACCTTCTAGCGTACATAAGAGGTATGCACCGTTTCCATAGTCCTTCATGACTCGGTATGGGCCCAACCATTTGGGCTGGAATTTCCTTCCTTCGCCGGTCTTCTTGTCGATCTGGCTGTCCAGCCTTAGAACTAGATCACCTTCGTATATGTCGCGTTCATAGACCTTCTTGTTGTACTACCGGCACATCCGGTCAGCATAGACTCTATGTCACTGTTCAGCATCTAACCTAGTTTCATCTAGGCTTTCTAGTTGGGAAAGATGTGCTTCTCTATAAGCGTCTTCATCCAGAATCCCTTGTAATGAAATGCGGAGACTGGGTATTTCAACCTCGAGTGGGAGAACTGCCTCTGCCCCGAATACTAGTGAAAAAGGAGTTGCTCCCGTTGGTGTTCTTATTGAGGTTCGGTGGGCCCATAAGGCCGGATATAACTTCAAGTGCCAATCTCGTTTGTTTTCTTTCACCGTTTTAAGGAGAATGGCTTTTAGTGTTTTATTCGTCGCTTCAGCCTGTCCGTTGGCTTGAGGGTAATACAAGGAAGCCATATGATGGCTTATCTTAAATTTATTGCATAGCTCGTGAACCTCTTCATTCTTAAAAGAAGTTCCATTATCGGAGATAATGATTTGCGGGATACCGTACCTGCAAATGATTTGGTTCAAAATGAACTTGGTGATTACAGAACCAAGTACAGTAGTAAGAGGCATAGCCTCTACCCATTTGGTAAAATATTCAGTGGTCGTGATTATAAAATTATGGCTGTCTGTGGATGAGGGAGAGAATTTCCCTATTAAGTCTAGGCCCCATGTAGAAAAGGGCCATGGAGTAGCGATTGGTTGCAGAGCTTGTGCCGGCATGTGGATCTCATGGGAGAATTCTTGGCACTTATGACACCTGCGTACAAACTCTATTGTGTCATGTTCTAGAGTGGGCCAGAAATAGCCCATTCGATGTATTTTTCGAGCGGTGGCATGGCCACCGAAGTGGCCTCCACATATTCCACTGTGGGATTCATGGAGAATCTTCTTGGATTCTTCTGTGTCGACACATCTTAGGAGCATTCCATCGAACGCTTTTCGATAGAGCACTTGCTCTATAATGACGTATTTAGCTACGATAATACGTAACCGCCTTCTTTGTTGTGGTGTAGCCCCTTCTGGATACGTATGGTCCATGATATAGTTAATGATATCAGCGTACCAGGGACACTCAGAGATAGAGGGTCGGGTTTCGATGTAGTATACGCACTCATCTAGAAAATCTAGATCTACTAGATCGCCTCCATCTAATGGGTTATCAGCTAACCAATCTGCAATGATTTGTCCCTTAACTGACTTCTGATTTACAAACGTTAATTTGAATTCTCCCATTAAGGTTATAAAATGTCCAGCCTTTTTAGACAAGGACCCTTGTGTGAGGAAAGTTCGTAAGTGGTCCGTTTTTACCATGACCCTTGTTTCTTGATTTAACATATAATGTCTTAGGCGTTTGGTTGCAAAGACTATGGCGAGACATTCTCGTTCTGCTTGTGTATAGCGTGTTTCATAGTCGAGCAGTGTTCGGCTAATGAAATAAATCACGCGTTCTCTCTTGTCATCGTCCTCTTGGGCCAACATACAGGCTAACGAGACATTGGTAGCTCGTGAGTATAAAATTAACGGGCGATCTAGCTTAGGTGGCATTAGCGTAGGTGGTGACAACAAGAAACGCTTAACTGCGTCAAAAGCTTCATTGCAGTCTTCAGTCCAATCAATGCTATAGTCTTTCTTGAGTAAATTGTTGATTGGATGAATGGCGAAGCTTAAGTCTGGGATGAATCTTCGGATTGCACCCAGCTTTCTGAGAAATGACCTGATTCCAGATTCATCCGAAGGTGGAACCATTTCGAGGACAGCCCGAATTTTGGTTGGGTCAACATCTATCCCTCGTGACGATATGATGTAACCTAGGAGCTTCCCTCCCGTTACACCAAAGACACATTTTTCTGGATTTAGCGTGACTCCGTATTCTATCAGACGTGAGAGAATGACACGGAGTACTTCTGGATGGTCACAACGCTTCTTGGCCTTAGCCAACAAGTCATCTACGTAGGATTCCATGATTTTATGAATTAGATCGTGAAATATATATGTCATAGCCCGCTGGTATGTAGCACCAGCGTTTTTGAGACCGAATGGCATAACAGCGTAGCAATAGGTTCCCCAAGGAGTTATAAACGTGGTTTTAGCTTGATCTTGCTCAGATATTTTAATTTGATTATATCCCGAGAATCCATCCATGAGAGACAAAAGTTCAAACCCAGCTGTTGCATCAACAATGACATCAATAGATGGCAACGGGAAGTCATCCTTAGGACATGCTTTGTTGATGTCTCGGAAATCTATGCAGATGCGTATCTTTCCATTCTTCTTGAGAACGGGAACGATGTTAGATACCCATTGGGAGTAGTCGACTGGTTTGATGAATCCTACTTGGAGGAGTTTTATTACCTCCTCCTTTACCATGAGAGCTACCTTGGGTTTCATGGGTCTTGATTTTTGTTTAACTGGCTTTGCATCAGATTTAGTGACGAGGTTGTGTACCACGATGTGGGGTACGGCACCTGTCATCTCCTTATAATTAAATGCAAACGCCTTCTGATGTTCTTTGAGGATCCGAGTGTGTATTTCTACTTCTTCTGGGGTTAACGAGGACCCTAATTTCAATATTCTTGGTTCATCTTCTATTCCGATGTTGACATCGATTGTTTCTTCGATCAAAGAGGCGTTACCCTCTTCAAACTCAGGTGGTGCTGGGGGTAAATCCAAATCATCCCCATTTTCTACTGCGTATATGCTAGGTTCCATTTGTGAGGGAAGATCCATCATGGGATTTCCGAAGTAGGAAGACGAATGTGGAATTAAGGACAAATATAGCATGTGATAGGAGAGATGTAGTGCCGCATAGGCGTTTAAGTAATCCAAAGTGGCCATATCACTATCAACATGGTCTAGGATGGTAGATTCACTTCCGTTTAAAAGGGAATTTGTCATTGTTTTTATCAATGGTTCATCACGAATGGACACCGTGAAATGGGTATCCTCTAACTCATTGCTTGGAGTAAAACGTGATGCTGAAGTTGCTATTGAATCGCGAGAAGATTTCTCTCTCGCGAGATTGCTTCAATGGATATGAAGTCAAATGCCTTGCTTAAATCTAATACAGCATTTTTGTAAAGCTGCAAGTGTTCGGCTTTAGTTTCATATACTTCAGAAACTTGGTTTGCCACTAATTGCGAGTCTCCTAAGACTCTGATGTTATCAACACCAATTCTCTTAGCTAAGGTGAGGCCAAGGAGGAGGGCTTCGTACTCAGCACCGTTGTTTGTGCATTCAAAATTTAGTTTAAAGGTAAATGGCAGGACTTTCTCCTCGGGCGAAGTAAGAATTATACCTGCCCCTGCTCCGTAACGAGCATCTAGCCCCATCAAAATGGAGAGTCCAATACTTAGCTGGGAGTATAGATGTTGGGGTATTTGTTGTGTTTGCACACTCTACTTCTACCATGCAGAGATCCTCTGCTGGAAGGGAACCAACACCTAGGGAATATCCTATGCCTACTGAATCAAATGGTAAGAACATTGGTAAATCTTGTTCTATTAACTCAATGATTTTTGCAGTAGTCCCTAATGACACTGTTTCTATAGTGTTAGCCTTATCTTTGGGGGTTGGGGTTGTTTTGGCTATGCTCACAGTTTCAAGATCTGTCGTAGGTACCAAATTTTCTTTTGTTTTTGCATCGGTAGGTTTATTAAGTTGATTTGTTGGGAGTTCAAACTCTGAGTGTACGCCTGGTCTCTTTTTTAAGTCGGCTAGGTGTACATCAAATGGTTTTGGATCACCTTTGGCCACGAATACCTTTCCTAAATGTAAAAACCTTACTTCTTGAAATAGTGTAGAAGGGATTGCCTTCATGCGGTGTATCCATGGTCGGCCGAGGATCATATTATAGTTAGTTTCTTGATCTATAATATAAAACTCAGTCAAAATGGTTTTGGGTCCTAAGGTGACTGGTAATATTATAGTTCCAATTGAAGTGGCTTTAAGGCTGTCATAGCCTCTTAGCGTGTTTCGAGTTGTGGAACAATTGGTTTCTCCATACCCTAGCTTTTGAAGAAAAGAGAAGGGGACTATGTTAACCGCTGCCCCATCATCTACCATTGCACGTTTTACATAGTTGTTATAAACCCATACTTGCAGATGTAGGGCTGGATCACCTCGGCGTGTGATCTCAGCGTCTGTTGGCATTTTGTTTATCTCGAATATGAATTCGACATCCCTATCCGCCTGTCCCTGGAGGATGAACATCAAAGTCTATATGATTTACCTGTGTTTTAGGAGGTGGAGTGATGTTGATTAAATGACCTAAACCCAATGCTTCTAAAAGAGCAGCCCTGTGGGCAGGAGAGTTCTTTAGTAAGTCTAAAAATGAAATATGCGAGAAGGTTTTTGTTAGATCATTAATTAAATCATAAGCACCCACAGGCTTTGCTACGATTTGTTGGATGTTATCTGTTTCTGGCAGGTGGCTTGGACTTGGCTGAGAGAAATACTCTCGTGTCCTTGTTACAGCTTCGATGGGTAATTCAGTGTCTAACTCCACTAATCCAACTACCTTAGGTCATGGCTGACTTCCTAGTTGCGGCGCAACTAATGGATTTAGCGAAGTCGAGGCTTCATGATCATTGTTTCCTGTTATTGCACCCTTGTTCGTCCCAGTTGGATTTAGTCTGTTGTTATCGTGATTTGGGAGTGGATCATTAAAGATCTTCAGGGGTGCGTTTTGAGGGGAAACTGCCCCTGAAAAGGTATTTGACGTTGGTGACGTAGGATCTGCTAAGAACATATCCATAAAAAGTTGTTTTTGTTCATTTGGCAAGCGTTGCATGAATTTATTGTAGTCACGGCACGTTCTAGTGTCGTGGCCCCGAATTTTGTGGAAACCACAATATGAGTTAGGATTGTAATTCCTAGTTTGTTGGTTTGATGTGTATTGTGGCCCATAATTTTGATCAAACCGTTGTCTATTGAAATTTTGTGTTTGTTGTCTTTGGTTTGAATTCTGGTTTTGATACCTAGTTGAATTTTGACTTGGCCCTTGTATGGGATTTCGCCATTGTTGTTGTTGTTGTTGTGGATGGTTAAAATCCACTGTATTGATTGTCGGGGTAAAGTTGTTGTTTCGTTGGTTGTTTATTTGTGATGGAGTATTGACAACATTTACCTTCTTGGGCTGGTCGGTTACTCCATCTGTTGTTACACCCCGATTTTTGTTAAGGATTTTAGGTCCTTGATTGACGTTTGTGGTAGTGGGATAATTTGTAGTGTTCTGATTGGGGGCGATTAACCTCCCATTTGCTCCATATGTTTTGCGACCACTATCAATCACTGCTTGATCTATTCGAAGAGCACTCTCCAGTACCTCATCGTAAGTTCGTAATGGGAACTTCTAGACTTCTTCCTTTACTTCTCTGCTAAGCGAATGAAGGAATAAATCACATAGTTCCATTTGATCCATGTTTGGAGCACTTGCCGAGGAATAAAGGACTGTACGCCACCTTTGGATGAAATGGGCGACAGATTCGTTGTGTTCTTGTTTGATGTGTAAGAACTCCCTGATTCCTGTTCTCAATAGTTTGTTCATGTCGAAGGCCTTGATGAACTCAGACACGAGTTGTTTGAATGAATGTATAGAAGCCTCAGGTATTCTATAATACCAGTCGAGAGCAATGCCTTCCAAGGTTTTTGGGAATATTTTAGCAACAACCCCATCCCATGGGAGTAGTTCTCGAATGGCTGTAGCGTAAGCTTTGATATGCGCGTTTGGATCTCCCTCACCTTTGTATTTGGGAAAATCGGGAAGAGGTCTTGGAAGCATGACGCTTCGTATAGTGAAATCTAAGGGCTCTTTCAAATATTCTGAGTAAGTCCCTATTGCATATGTTTCGACCATTGATGGTGCCTGTTGAGGAAGTGGCATTGGAATGGGTTGTTGATATGGCATAGTGTACGCGTTGGCAGGGGCGTAAGGAAGCCCCTGTGTTTGAGCAAACATGCCGGGAGAGGAGAACATATCCCCTTGTGGTGATTTGGAGTACATGTTTAAGTATGACGGGGTACTGTCCAGGAATGGATTGTTCTGTACTAGACCGGGAGGAACAGTGTTAGAGATAGTGGGTCTAGTTGGCGTTTGTTGTGAATATTGAGGATTCATGCCTAACGTGCCGACTCCTGTGAGGAGATCTACTTGGCTAGGATGGTGTGGAGGATTGGAACTCCCTGTTTGCACGAATTGTGAATTTTGACTTGCTTGGGCAAGTTCTAACCCTCTAACCTTTTCTATTAGAGTTGAGATGACTTCATTTGGTGAAGTCACGATATTCTGCCTTGGTGGCATTTGTTGTATACCATGGTTTTGTATAGGCATGTGATATCCTGCTATGAACTGATCGCTATCTTGCCAAGTTTCTCTGAGAGTATTTCCTATATGCAGTGGCATAGAGGTATTTTCTTGAAAAGAGACCTCGGGTTGTGGTTGTAAACCTCCTACAGGTGGATACATACCTCGAGAACGTTGGTCATTCCTGGCATAACGTACCGAATATTCATCGTCTAAACCTTGGTATGAGTCTGATTGTCTTCTAATTTGTGGTCTAAGCAGCATCTGAGGAGATGAACCAGATTCTCCAGTGAACGTCATATTGTTTGAGCCTAAAGGCTATGTTTGTTGTGATTTGAGAAAGTTGTTCCAACCCCTCTGTTTGGAAGGACGAGTTATATCTGATCTTGGAGTTTGTGTTGACAACTGATTATTTGAATAGTTATCACCCCATACCGAGAGTGAGGGTGAATGATTGTCTATTCTGTTGGGCATAGTATGCCTCAAGACCCAAGAGGGGTCTGCCATATGCATCGAATCCCGACATATTCGGGGGGTATATGAATACCCGCAGAATAATGGGAGAGAGCGAAAATGATTCGTGAAAGCTAATGAGGCAGGGAAGATGAAAAGTATTACTAAAATTGAAAGAAAACGTAGATACTATGACTCCAGACAAGAAAGTAGGAAGTTCACGTCAGCTTCACTAATTTTGTTTGTTTCACGTCGGGTTCACCAATTTTGTATGCTGGAAAAGCGACAAGTGAGAGTGGGACTCTACAAGCGACTCTTCCGTGTACCCGACCTCCCGAGGTCGTTCCGAGATAGCCGGTGGGTATGGAATATGTATGGAATGCAGACAAGCTAGTTTGGTGATCTAATGTCTTCGACACGCACTAATGGAATTTGTGAATCTAAGGCAAAGAAGGCCCTTCTAACCTTGACTGGTGTGATAGATTGATCAGCAAGGATGATTGCTCGAAGGCTCCAATCAATATCGAGCTCTGGCGTGATTCGGTCTATTGGTTGTGGAATACATGGAAAGTGACCTAGGATAGTTTCGTGTATGTCTCCCGATAGGGTCATAAGGTGGAAAGTATAGCCAATTCTATGGATGATTCTCTGGCCTAGTCCAGAATTCCTCTGGCTCCATTAGCTAATGCATCTAGTAGGGATAATTGTTCGATGATGATAGGTGGAAGTGGAGTAGACCCTGGAATACTAGTGTGCGTAGGCCAGTATCTATGTCTAATTCATCCTATTGATTCGTTAGGCATGCAGGGATTTGTGTGTCACAACTGTAGACTCGCGGTTGTTGTGGACCTGCTATGGTCATGCGTGGAATCAAGTCCTAATCCCTAGTATCTAGTAATCGTATGCTTTCTCAGCTTCTATATTCAAGACCAATAACTGTGTGATTTTCTCATAATATCTTGCAGGCATTCGTGCAACCTGAATTCTTAAGCTGGTATCTATATCTATGAGAATTTCTCCTGCACTTGGCTATGGGACCAAAGGATCACAACCAAAGGTTTGTTCTCTTTCAAGCCTTTCTACAGTCATATGAATGTGTACCTAGGGTAATCTGTAGTTTGGCTGATTTGACCAAAATGTGTATGCTTGGTTGTCTTCTATGTTCAATCCGCTCAACTGGAATCGATTTGTTGCAAGCTTACCGTTGTTCAGAAAACTTGGATCCTAAGATTTTGATCTATGTCAGTTATTGTTGTGATGAGATTGGGCTGAGGCACGATTGGCTCGAATACGTATTCTCTGGGCTCCCTAGGTTCCGTAATTGTCATGCAAAAGCAATGATGTAAACAAACTGTAATAAAGTGAAATTTAACTATATGAAATATATCTATAACATATATGATTCCTCTATTTTTTTATTTTCTGATGAACTATATGAATTTAAGAAAGCAACTATTTAAAATATCTAGAATTGACAGCTAAGATAATAACTTAAAACAAACAAAATAACCGAGTGTAGCTATTTGTCTGTGTAATTTGTAGATCTATTCTAAACAATAGCTTATCTAATCTATTTGCAAGATTCTCAATCCTACCTCAGAAGTGAGGAGTGAATCATAGCTTCTCAGAAACTATCAATCCCCACAGCTTCCCTGGCAATATCGAGAGTAGAATTTACTGAAATAAAACAATTAATTACTCTATTTGATATGATTCTAACTAGAACTTTGAAAGCTAGAACCTGGATTCTGCAGAATGGAGTGGCGAATCCGACGGTGTGTGTGATCTTGTCCCCTCAGTGTGATCTCCTCATTCCTTTGTGTTCACGTGGATCCAGAAAAGCGTGTAATGCTAGCATCAACAGAAGTAGATATTGGGATAAAGGCAACTCATAATACACACCGAATACAATGTGAGTAGGAGAGGGATAGTGCAAGAGTACAGAGCTTGGCTTATGCAATTCCTAGCGAGATCTATTGCGAGTCATGTAACATAAAGCATCCAGAATCTGAAACTATCCTGTTTGAGGAGCAAAACCTGCAACTTTAATGGCTTCCTAAGCTATTCTACTTCAATGGATTGGATGAAATAACAACAGTGCTTGCACAAGATGGATATGTGGCTTACCAACAATGCTAACTAAGCATGCAATGAAAGAAAATATGAATCCTAATTGGGGGCAAAATAAAAGATTGAATTACTGAAAATGAGAAGATGAGAAGTGAATGAGGGGCCATTTGCTTGAGCACAAACCATCTATTTATAGCATTTGCATTTACCCAAGGTAAAAGCCAAATAGAACTCTTAAACTATAAACAATGGCAAAACACTATTCCAGGGAACCAGAATCATAAATGCAAGCTCATGGCAGTAAAAGAAAGCTGGTGAAACATTGAATTTACATGAGTCATGTAAAAAGAACTTTCTGGAAAATGCCTAAAGGACCGCTGCTCTGAGCAGGGTGGCGGTTACAGGACTGCCGCCCTATTTAGGGCGGCGGTCACGAGACTGCCGCCCAGGCAGGACGGCGGTTTCGTAACTGAAGAAAAAAAGATAAGAAAAGAGGGGAAAAGGAAAAAATAAGGCACGCGGGGGCTAAGCGGGGCATGCGGGATGTTAACGCACACTCGGAGCAGATTTTCCAGCTCTGCGAACATGTCTTTCACCTTGTGATGGGTAAGACATGTATATCTACCCACTGTGAGGGGGAAAGGAGTTCCACCCTTCTTTCTTTTGAGGCACTTCTCATGGTACGTGATTAGCTGTCTTGACAGCTCTAGCAGAATCAGCTTGGGTCTAGCATACCTTGGCAGTCTAGTTGGCTCTCCCAAGAAGTTAGCTGCCCTCAGATAGGTGAACGTGGGAAATTGGGTGAACAGGGGCCCCCCATTTCTCAGTGGTTGCCACTATGCTTTTGGTCATGCGACCATAAGTCATATTTGGCCTCAACAGGCATATGATGCCGTAGAAGAAGGCATCGTTGATCTTTGTGAACTGGGGGATACTATTTTCCAGCTTTAGTTCTAGATAGCATTCATATATTTTAACTTGGGGCCAAACCCCGCATCGCATCAAAGCTGGATAGTCTCTTTCTGAAGCTGCAGCATAGACTACGTAGGATTTCATATAGAACCTCCCCGTTGTGGTAAGTTGTTGGAGCTGCTCAGATATTGTGCTGCTTATGATCTCCGCCCACTCAAAGTGTTGATCTGGCACATTTTTGTTCATCGTTTCTAAGTATCTCAGCATCCACTTGTGAAAGTAGTGGGCATCAGGAAGCCCAAATACTCTGCTCAGGAACATGATTGTATCACTGAGTTCCTCTGAAAAGTCACTATGATGAATGACTTGTGGCCATCGGGTCACCACCTTTTTGTTCTTCAGATATACTTCGTTCATCAGCTGCATACACTGATCCTCATTTTCGTCCCAAGCCTTGATGCAATCTTCTCGGCTTACGGCCACAAAGTGCCGGTGGTGGGGAATGCCGAGCATTATTTCAAAGTGTCGGGCAGTGAGGTTTATTATGACCTCACCCTTCTCATTCTCGACACATCTTGTGTCTTTGTTGTAGCAGTGGGCTACTACCATCATAAACTCATTATTTACAGCACTAACTGGGATCCCTCCAGCAAAATGCAGTCCACTTCCCATCATTTTGTCCATCCACGAACTTCCTGTGACCTTCCGGGTTCTGGCCCAGAAATCCTCCATATCAATGTGGCCAAGTTCTGAGTCTCTGATATCCAGGTCACACTCTGCCTGGGATTCGGGCATCCTGACCCTCTGATATTTGTACTTCATTTCTTCTTCTGTGAGCTTGGATTTGCCCTTAGATTTGGTAGGTCTCTTGCTTGATGTTGACATATGTAACTCTGAACTCAATTGCTGATCTGCAAGAAGAAGTGAAATCCAACGCAAGAAAGTCATATTAGCTATTTGATCTTCCATTAAAGCGTTGACAGAAGAAAGAGTTAGTGATTTTAAGACCTCAGGGCGTAGGGCGCATGAATACTGCAGATTACAGGGTTAAATGGCATGGCGCATAGAAAAGGGTTGCTGCAAGGGATAAATCAACGCCAAAGGGCGCATGGCGCATGGGTATTGCAGGTTACATTTTTTGTTGTTGCGAGAAGAAGTGTGCCTGCGCCATATGTATGCATCTTATAAAGGGTGCTGATATTTTTCATGTTACACGGGTATAGGATGCACTAAAGGGCACAGGTTTAATGCGTGTAACATCCTTTTTTCATGCGCCACATGGGAACTTGGCGCGGCGCATGGAAGGTCTGCATAACATGATGTTGTTGTAACAATGGATGCGCCTACGCCATTTACAGTTTTGCACTTGGCGCAGATAAATTTGATGTTGCATGGATGCAGGGTGCGCCAATGGCGCAAGTTTTAACGATGCAACATATGAGTTTGGTGCGCTAAGTAGGGCGCAGGGAAAGTGGTTGCAACAAGCAAGGGAAGTGCGCCTTGAGGGCACAGCTGTTCTTTATGCAACAGGCATGGTATATGCGCCATTGGCGCGACTGTATATCATGTTGTAGGGGTGACAGATGCATCAAAAGAGGAAACAATACAGTCTTATTTTTAAGCCATGATTCTTTTCCTGAGGGGTTACATGTATTTAAGCTTCTCTTGCAAGGTATCTTTGGGTGATGAAGAAGCTAAAATAAAGAGTTTTTAAGCAATCTTTTCAAGACAGATTCCTCTTTACCAGCAGATCTGGAAAGAGGGGGAAGTGCATGGGGAAGGATAGTAGAAAACAGCAAGGGGGAGGGTTCCATGGTTTCACAGCTCTTTTTAATCTAATCCCACAAGCAAGAAGCCAAAAACCAAAATACAAAACACAAGAGCAACAGGGACCTCTTACCAGGAAAATATAATGTGAGAGGTGTGAAACTGGGTCCACGACGTGATTCGATAACGACAGGCGCGCTGACAGGTGCAGAGGAAAAATAAATAATCACGTGATTTTTGTCTGATGAAAATGACAGGGCAGATGCGCCTATATATAGGCAAGGTGGTAATACATGCGCCAACCACTTTTTCAAGTGGCACGCCAAAAATGCTGTCGACAACAGAAAGCATGCGCCCTTTGGCGCATCAAAACACATGCCAACACGAAGTTATGTGCGCCTTTTGCACACCGAAAGTGCTGTTGACACATAAATATGTGCGCCCTTAGCGCACCAAAACATTGCGCAACAAAAGTATTGTTAACATGAAGGCGCATGCGCTTTGGCGCATGCAAGAAAGGTGCAACAAAGTGAGGCGCACCAAAAGGTGTGTTGACACTTCAAACCGTGTGCCAAAGGATTTAAAGGGGGCGCATGAACACTTTATTCTGCATAGACATTAGATGCGCTCGACCAAAAAAGACTAAAAATGGCTAAGTTCGGAAAACTAGATTTCCCGGGAAGGGATTTCGCAACGTTCCGAACGCAAGGAGTCCCTGACGAGGGACTGGAACAAAATTTTGGGTAGGGTTATCTATAAAACTGCCCTTGCCAATTTTACGGGATAAAAAATCCCATGGTCATTCATCACTTCAACCCTCTCCACCATAGTTAACCTCTGTGAGCTATGGTTTTGTCTTCAAAACAAGAGCCTATTTTTCTCTATAGTCTTATCCATGACTTAAAAGTCCAAAAGCAAAAAAATTTCAAAAGTAAAATGGGATTCAACTCCTTGAGTCAAATTCTCACAAAAATATGATTCCATAAAAAAGGACATCTCTTCTTTTTCTCTCACTGATGTAAATAGACTGCTCCCTCGAATGACAACTATAAAAAGCTAGCCCCAATACACATATTCTATCACACAAGATTACTATTCTTGTGAAAAGAAAATACAATTCAGAAGCTTCCCTTGTCGATCAACTTCACGAAGACCTCAAGGATACAATCTATTCATCCCACATAGACTTCCCGCATCGATCAGTCTATCAAAAAGTAAAGGCCGCAAATATTAACGTTTTTGCTATGGACTTGTCTATATGGATCTTTGGTCTCTTGCCCATACCATATTACATAACACCAACCACTTTCCCCTTATTTCCCTTTTCATGCTTTTTTCTTACTACCTCAAGGGACTTGTCATGAGAGTGACATTTTGTGATCATGTGACTTCCTTCACCCTTCGATAATCAATCATGAAATGCCTTTTAGGGACTTACGTTCATAAGCCTCTCTATGGTATAGTCCACCCTTTATGATCCTTATCAATTTGGTGGCTCCCTTATCTCCTCTTGTATTCTAGCTTCTTCATTACTTATTGATTATCCTATACATGACCATACCATCGACACCTACACTTTCTACATGCCTACTTTACCTAGACTCAACCATGCCTACTTTACCTAGACTTAACCATGCCTACTTTACCTAGCCTCAATCATGCCTACGACCTATCAACTCATTTCTCTGCATATTCTTCCCTAGATTATGGGATAACTACATCGTCCAGAGGTCCCTTTCGTCAGGATTATGTAGGTAGCACTCTAAGGGCACAGTGCCCTTGGAGGTTAGCTCGGCCACTCTTTACCCTAACCAATTTCCCCCCATTTTTTCTTTCCACCAATTCCCCATATAAACCTACCCACCTACCTGACCCTACCCAAACCTAACCTAAATTCCTCACCACCCCTATTTAACCTACTTATGATCCCTCCCCTCCCTCATTAAATTAATTTTAACCACAACTTTTAATTCTTCACCCTACCTGACCCTCCAAACCCATATCCCCTCTTTTCTACAACAAATACTTAGAAAGGATTATATCTTACCTCATCTCGGTGTCGTCTCCCTAGTGTCATGTCTGGCTGCTGTGTTGGTGGCCCACCAGAACCCTCTCCCCCGTATGCCATACCGAAATCTACCTCTAATCTCTCCACCAATAACCTCACTTCGCTTGATCTTGTGGACCCATCTACCTGCCCCTCCTCTCCAACTAGATCTCTCCACCTCAGCAGGGTATCGTCCCTCGTACTTTTATCTTAACAAATCACAACTCATTCAGCACTTTGTCATTTTCCCAAAATTCAACACGTACAAATGAATCTGTATTATATGGCCTTTTCTTTTTTATATACCCAAGTCGACATGACCGATGTCGGTCGAGTCGTGCCTTACCCAACCGATGTTGATCATTACCTAAATGGCATTGGTTACTTGTCCTACCCCTTTTAGCATCTTTTCCCCATTTTGTCCCACATTTTACCTTTCACATCACCTTATTGACCTTACCCACCCTTCCTGCCACCTTATTGACCTTACCCACCCTTCTTGCCACCTACCTACCCACCCATATTACCTATACATGTCCTTCATTGTGTTTAGAGACCTATTATTGTATCTGTACCTCGGCCTTACCCGCGCCGTGACCTATCACCCTAAACTTGGACCATTGTTCGCAACCTTTGAACCCATGTGCTCACTATACCTTGCGGCACTATTACCTGTGTTGTTTCACCTAATGACCTTACCTTGCTTATTGTCATGCCATTTATCTTGAACCAACATTTGGTGTACCAGAACCTACCTAAACGTTCCTACACCTAACCTACTTTGTGTTTCTGCACCATATCCTATACCTTGGATACCGAAATCACTTCAACCTTGTTTGGATAAACCTATCGACCTTGGATGATGTAGAGTTTGCAAGCTCTTTAACCTGGTATTGTGCCGCAGTTTATAACGTGTGTGTGTGTGTGTGCATTTGACTAACACTACCTTTGACCCTGGATCATTTATCTATTTGCCTACTTTGACCTCTACCCTTTCCCAATATGCTCACATCCATACTCATGCCCACTTGCCTTCATTTTCACCACATCCACATTTTATCAAACCACTCACCGGTTCCGTATTACATCTCACCAGTTCCTGGTTTGAGGGGGATCACCTTCACCCACACATGGGGAAACCACATATTATTTTTGTTAGCATCGCTTACCAATACAAGATACATGACAAAAAGGGGGAAATGTAGACACGAAAATTGGGTCACACTCCCCTTGGTCCCTCATCGAATAACCAACTCAAACATTTTCACCTAACCATGGCCCCTTCCACCCCACGTTAATATTAATTTAATTAACTTAATTAAATTAATACACATCCCCACAATATTCATTACTTAATTACCTTAATTATGCTAATTTCCACCACACTTAGACACCTCATTAAACCCTAAACCTATTTTTATTATTTTACCCACTCACCATAACTAACTAAGACTTAGTTGCACCTGCCATTAATTAACTAAGACTTAGCTCAACCCAAAAAATAAATTCCTATTATCCCTCTAACCAAATTACCGCTCATTAAAGAAAAACGTCTGTTGTGATCTGCGAGAATGATGGAGAAGATCTGCCATTTTTAGTAAACCTAGGGAATCCTGCCTTAACTGATGTCGGTCATACCTAAACCGATGTCAGTCAAGACAGAACCATCATCGATTACCATTTATTCACCTTAGAAACCTTGTTTGAGAGGTTGGCACATTCTGGAATAAAAAAAAGGAGAAGAGCTGCATGCAAGAAGAACCAGAGTCTTCTCATACATCCAGGCGTCCATAGCCATCAATCAGATAGATCCAGAGGTATTTCACTCATGGTAGCATTATGGGAAGCACTATCGCGGCACTAAGCTCCATTCCATCGATCAATCACCACCACCACCCAGCCATTAGACCAGTAACATCAGTAAGTGTTTAATCATTGTGTTATTTCATTCCTATTATGTTCATAAGGTTTTTAACCACCTTTGTTATCATTTTCCTATCAACATCTCCATTCTCCCACCATCCCTTTTCCTCCAAACTCAACCCTTTACCACCCTATCATCAGAACACCTATTCTGCCCCTTTTACATCTTTTAGTGTTCTTATCATTCCCACAAAACTCACCATACCATTATTTATCTCTGTCTAACCTTAACCCAAGCTCCATGACCATATTTCATTGAACTTCTATCACCCCGACTATACCGACGCCAATTACCCATGACCATCATCGGTTCCTAATAAAACATCATCGGTTATACCTTAGCGATAGTGGTCTCTATGTTTAATACCTTTTCTAATAACAGAACCTAAGAATCTCTACCCAAGCAACCCAAGTGACCCAGAATTTAACCCTGACCAGTTCCCGCACCCTGACAACTACCTACCCTTCAGATCTGATTATAGCCTAGCCTGTTATGTTAGATTTTTTTATTTTACTTGAATGAGATACCTAAATCATATCAACTATAATAGGACTCTGTTTATTTCTTGCATTAAGTTGTTTTAAATAGTGGATTGATAGCCATCTAAGAAGTATCACACTTCCCGGATCTAGCATTCGTTATGCAATCCACTGTCATATATTATTTAACTCTTCTTTCATGGTCTTGTTTTCTATTTTAGGTAGTTCCTCCTAGCCAAAAGTAAGCTCTCACAGTTGGCATCATATCGAGAAGCCAAAATGCGTGCATCAACCTTCAACCAACCCACACAATAGGTATTCCTTGTCAGCCCTTGACCCTATCTGTTTCATCACATTCAACAGTGTAAGGAAAATGGTGAAACAAAGACATCTGAATATCTCTTAAGTAATGAAACAAACCTTCTCTTCTCCTCAGATGAACAACACTTTCTGATGTTGACCATCCTCAGTTGTTCTGGAGTGTTCATATTCTCCTTCTCAAAATCAGCTGGGAATTTCTTATATTGCCTTGCCTTCTCTTAGATGAGTCTATCGTGCTTATCAAAGAGGTCCTCTAGAGAAACCAAGCCTTTGGGAATCTTATTTCCTTTCAATTTGATCAATCCTTCAATTCCTTCTTTCTCCTCTTTGGCTACTACTTCTCGGTGTGGATTCTCACTTCCTTCAAAGAAGAGATTATTGAAATTGTCTCTTTGTAAAAGACAAAATAACTAGGGAAGCTAAAATTGCAAGGGAATCGACCTTTTAATTAAGATATTAATGGTGAGGTGTCACTAGTGAAGCTGAAACTGGAAGGGAATCAGCCTTTTAATTTTTCTCTCTTGGAATAGACTCAATTGAAAATGCATCAAAATACTCAATGCAATCCCATACTCTGTTTCTAGAATGACGGAGTCTTGGATTTTTTACTTGGTATTGTTGCTAGACTTTCTTTACTATCGCCTCTGTGTCACCTTGACATTTCAGCTTTTTGATTCCCATATCTTCTGCTATACCCATGCCTAAGAGGATAGACTCACACTCTGTCATGTTATTTGTATTGTTAAACTACATTTTTTAGCCAAATGGGTACAAATCGCTAGACATAGAGCACAACACCATGTCTTATCTAGAACCTGTGTTGGAGTGACTAACATCAAATTCCATTGTCCATACTTGGTCTTCTTCTTCCTCCATAAGAAGTGGCAAGTTCTCATTTTTTTTATGTGAGGAAGTATTTACCTAGCCCACTATCCTGAAATAGGGTTTTTTCCCTTAGATCGTCATACTTTCTTACATGTATTTCATCTTCCTTACTAGAAACAATTTCTTCATTTCACCTTTCACTAGGATAGTTACAGACAACTAGTACATTTTGATTTCTCCACCCAAATATCTACAGAAGCTTAGGCTTAGTAGCATCCCAAATGATGTTGGAATGTCTACCACCGAGATGGTGAGGAGCACCTTCTTTTCTAGAACATCAGCTAGCGCCACCTGTGCATATTTTATTTTTCCCACCAATGGAACTTTTTTGGATTCCATTGAATAACATGATCCATTTGCTCAGGTCAAGGTGAGGCCAAGGGAATTTTCAACTTTTATGGGCATCACATTATCTGAGGTTCCAGAATTTATGATGCAATTGTTGAGTTGGAAGCCTTTGATGAGAAGTGACAGGTAAAAAGGTTCAACCTTTTTGGCTTTAGAGGCACTAAGGGATAACATGTTTTGAGAAGGTAGGGTGGACGGTATGGGACGTAGATGGTGTGCATTTGATACGATAGGGTTACCACCATGGACGACATCAATGAACCAATCAAGTTGAGTGGAATGTGTTTATAAGTACTCTAGCTCTGTGATTTGGACCTTGGTTTTGCTTGCATGTTCCACAAAGTTAAACGGGGTTATTGTTATAAAGAGGGTAAGTACAAAAAGTTGGTGGACAATTAAGTGGACATAAAAACCTGAAATTCAGGCACCGCAATCGCGGGTTTTTTTTTAGAAGGTTTGGCAATAATTGAACCTAAAACCGTGATTGCGGTTCAGTACCACGATTGTAGAACTCTGAGACAAAAAAAAAAAAAACCAGGCCTGTGAGTCCTCATTTTGCCCATTTTTCATTTCAAACTACAATTTATCCTAGATGTTTGTCACTTGATCTTTGAATACCACCTCAAAATTGCTCATCAGAATTCTGGATCGCGATAGATTCAACCATGCCACCAAGACGAGGAGGTGAGCCCCCGATTTTAATCAATTTTTGTGCATTTTAGGTTTTTTTTTACATTTTCATGGGTTTTTCAATTTTTGTTTATGTATACAAGTTTCTTATTTTGTCAGTTGGTCGGTAAGCTCGTAATCCTGCAAACCATCGAAACATTCCTCAAAACCCTCTAAACATTCCTCAAAACCCTCCGAACATTCCTCAAAACCCTTCGACAAACATAGATCCACCTCCTGTGGATCCTTCTGTCCCCACTGAACCAGCAGGAACACAAGATAATATCGTTGGAAGAATTCGAGAAAATAAAATTATCATTGAGAATCTTATTCAGACTATAAGACAAAATCATGCCACAAATTTTTCCTGCATGACTTTAGCCAGCACATTGCAAACATTGATTGGCAAAGTCGACTCCGCAACCAACCAAATACATAGATGTAATACCTTTAGAGGTGATTGTAGGTGGTGGCATGCAGATAAATTATACCATGTGGTCGTAAAAGACAAAAAAAATGGAAAATACCTCATTTGTGCATTATTTACTGACCCAAGAACCAATTCCCCCTGCAAGTACTTGCAAACGGTTCCCAATCCATTGGTGCCATGATGACCAAATCAAAAGCAATTTTTGGGACCAATGGTGGATGGTTTTTGATTATCCACCATGCAATAACAATGAGATTCCTCTCTATTTTTTGAAGAAATTATATTGCGAGTTCGTGCTTAATGAGGTCCCAATTTATTTTGACTTTTCTAAGTTTTATGGGTGAGGAGGTGGATCTACACAGAGTAGACCTGGTGCACATGTAGGTCAACCAAGGATCCCCCATGCCCCAAAACCCCCACTGCCTTCATTTATCCCTCCTACAGTGAAGGAGGTTGTGGAGATTGACACACTACATGTAATGAGGGAGCTCACTGACACTCTGACCCAGCATAGTGACTAGATTGCATCTGGTGATATTGGTGGAGGTGCCATTTCTAGCGCACCACACCACTGTGGATAAAGTGATGCCGTATGCACTGTGGGTGAGACATCATTTGCTGGTTCACATGATTTATTTTCTCTAGATGAGATGCTGGGGGATGTTTTTGGAACTGGTGCCACTGATCTTGGTCTTTCACAGGTAAATTTGAAATAAATATAAATAATATATATATACAATAGTTTAATTCATGTTTGAGATTTTAATATATATGTATTTGATTGTACGTCATGTACATACATGTAAAAATTATTTTTTTATTTTATTTTAAATAGCAAGAGCCGGTGAAGGAAACATCCGGCGTCGACATACTAGCTACTACAGCTGGGCATGTTTCAAACGTAAGCTTCAAGTTGGACAAGTACATTTTTAATTTCATTTTATTACACTCTTATTATTATAATGTTTCACGTGTATGTTGTACATATTAATATGTTTGTCTTTTATGAAAGAGTTTGCGAGAATCGAATAGGAAACGATGCACCACGAAGTAGTTGCACTCTAACGGAATCGTGATAGCTCCAGCGTAATCACAAGGTTTGATCAACAATGGAAGAACTTACTCAATAGAAACAAAGCTTGCACATACAGGAAAGACAGCGAAGTGTATTGACATACTCATAAATGAATGGAAAGAGAGTACATATAGGATGTTGAGTAACCCTAGTGCATGACACACATGTAAACCCTAAACCTAAACCTAACCCATGTGAGATGACCCTCCAATATGTGAGGAGGACACATAGGATAACTCATACCAACACCCCCCCTTCATCGAAGCTTGGGTAACGACTAATGATGAGTCAGACGGAAAGAGAAGACACTCCTAAACAACTAAGAAAGATGTGTCAATGGAGCCCGGCAACTAAAGGCCTGATAAGGTGCCCATATACAAACAACATCTTCCTAGAAGAAGAAGAAGAAAATAAGTCCCAAACAGTGAAGGAAAACCCAGTGGGAAAAATATCCACCACAAGAGAACAAAACACTCTCTAATCTAAGAAAGATGCCAAAGATGGGTCTTGGCCATAGACTAGCCTAAAAAGGTACCCATGTACAAAGGAGCAATCTCTCGAAAAGATGAATAAGAGAGAAGAAGAGGGAGACGAGAGGGATGCAAAAGATTCCATAGACGGATTTGAACTCTGCAACTCTACGAAGTCCCCCAGAATAATGTCGATCTTGAGATCCTCTGCCTCGGGACTGAAGAAGAGCCACCCACACCGAACTATGTGCTTGCCCTTGGGAAGGACAGAAATGATGTGTTGGAAGTCTGCCCACTCCACGAAGGAAAATGAAGGTAGTAGCACGAAGAACTCTGAATCTGGTCCATGAAAGTGTGACATGGGTCTGGTAAGCGAGTGCGAAGAAACCAAAGGTAATGTCACGAGTGAAAAACTGTCAGAGTATGAAGGGTGAGAAACTGTAGAAAGGATTTCCAATTGATGTGAAAGCAACAAAACATCCACCACAACAGAAAAGGGATCCACAAGCAAGGGTGGATCAATGAAGGTCTCCAGAAAAGTGGAAGTGGCAAGAGTCCCAGAAGGGGCACTCCCAACAACAGAGATGATGAACTCCTCTAAAATACCTATAGATGGATGAGGAACTTGTAGTACATCACAAGTGCATTCTGTGAAAAGATGACTAAGGTCAAGAAGATCCTTTTCCCAATGAGGGGGCTCAACAAATAGAAGAGTGATGTCAGAATCTAAATTAGTGATGAATTTATGATACTGTATAGGAGACTACTCAATATATGATGAGATGTAGGATGTGTCAACACTCTCTAGAATAGTGAGAGAAGGAGGAGAAGGGTCCTCTGTAGTACTCTCAACATTAAAACTAGGTGCACAATCCTCGTTATCAGAAGTAGAACCAAGCGAGTCTGTGTTAGTGGAACTGTCATCACACAAAGAAATAGAGGAGATAATGGAATCAGAAGTAGAGGTGAAGAAAGAGTGGGGTCTAGCAAAATCTAAGTGAGACGTCTCATATCTGAAGTATCTCCATCTAAATCTCCAGCACTTTGCAAAGTTTTCCTAACCCAAAAAGGACCAGGAGGATCAGGCTTAGATATGGAAAATTCTTCACTTGAGTGAGAAAGGACATTTTCCTCGTCATTATTACTATTAGAATCAGAAGACTCAAAAGTCTGAGGGTCAAGAAGAGGAGCACGCTCAACAACATCATCATCTGAGGAATCATAATCCAAATTAGAGAGCTGAAGAACCTCAATAGAAGACTCGGCCTTCAAAGTGTTTTGTTTGATAGACTCAGGAATACCTATTTGAGTTTTCTCAAGTAAATGAGTAAGGTGGTCAATTTGTTTTCTCATACATAGATTCTCTTTATGACCAGGATTCTTGCAATAAGAACACAAAAACTTGCCTTTCTGTGCTCTAGGCTCAGGAGTCGAAGCATTCATGTTAGGTTGATCCTTTCTTTCTTTCTTTCTTTCTTATTTTCAATCTTCTTTTCCTTACTAATACTTGCTACAAGGGCATATGACTTGGACTTAAGAGACCCCATTTGAATGAGTTGGAACGAAAAATAGTCAAAGGAGGGCATATTCCAATATTTTCCCAAGGCAGCTTTTGTAGCATAAAAATTTGACACAAAGATAGAATAATCAGGACCTAACATAGAGAGAATTGACAAGATCAGTTGAGAATCTTTCTTCTCTACTGGACATTCCTTTAACAACGATCTAGTGTGGATAAACTTCGAGAAGAATGCTTGTAGGTTTTCAAAGTCACTAGGATTTAACCCTAGTAGTTTGTTTTCCAACTCATGCACTCTTATGTCATCTTATTGTCTAAACATTTTATCTAGCGTTGTCCATGCAGATTTCGGTATTTCAGACGCCTCAATGTGGAAGAGCAAGTCAGGAGAAACAAACATGAAAAGAAGACCTAAAGCTTCATCACTATGGTTTAACCACTTAGATTTTTCAGGTTCGTCGTATGGTTCAGTCTCAGTTCCCATGGTGATGCGACCCATTAGTTTCATAATAATTTTTGATCTCCATTCAAAGAAGTTGAACGGCGTAAGCAAGGGAATTGAAAGTGCATCCATAGTGAAGAGAGAGAGAGAAAAAAATGTAGAAAAAAACACAACCACCCAGGACAATATAACAACCCCCCTGCTTTCGGCACTTTATAGTGTAGTGTGTTGATTACTATCGGGTTCGTGTGTGCGGTTGGAAACACTTGGTAACTCGATTTGCAATCAATGTAATAATGCAGAAGAGAGGAGACCACAACAGTGTTTCGTGGAGCACAGCAAAATAGGACATCGTAAACAAACACAAAGCAAAAGACAAGGAAGGAGGCGAAAGCAAAGAGTACCCCCTTGCTGCAGACTATGGCAGACGCGCTCACTAGTCGCAAGGAATAATAAGGGTGAAATACAATTTTTTTAGATGAACTTGGAAAGAGTTCTGATGAACTTCAGAATGCCAGAAAGGCACGTGGAAGACAAGGAGTGCTCAGAGTGATACTACACACTTGAGCGCACGATTAGTTAAAAAAATCAACACTAACGCCTAAAAAATTATCGTTTAGAAACGTCTAGTTTAGCTAAATTTAGAGCTTTTGGAGTTTAAAAAAATGATAAAAAAACGTCAATTAAGAGACGATTTTTAAAAAATATTTACTAAACGCAAATGATAATCGCAAAAATAAAAAAAGAATTTAATGAAGTACGATTATTTAATATCTAATTAAAAAAATTAATTAAATATTGTGAATTAATTAAGATTTTTTAAAAAACCTAAAAAAAAATACTTTCCCGCTTTTTTTAAAATTAAATAAATCTAATTTAAAAAATTTAAAAACTTCTTTTATTTTTTAGATAAAAAGAATTAACTCTCACGTTTCTTTTTTTTTTTAAGTTAAAAAGCATGGGTATTAAAAAAAGAAAGTAAGAATTAAAAAGAGAAAGCTTTTTAAAGATGAAAAGAATAAATTATTATTAAATCTGAAAAGAAAAAAAACTTACCAAACTTTAAAAAACTACC
The DNA here is from genome assembly GCA_019776745.2 of Taxus chinensis. Classification (NCBI taxonomy): domain Eukaryota; kingdom Viridiplantae; phylum Streptophyta; class Pinopsida; order Cupressales; family Taxaceae; genus Taxus; species Taxus chinensis. The sequence goes on from CM034152.1 coordinate 781,780,157, forward strand.
ACGTTTTTTTTTTTAAAGAATGTTAAAAAGTGAATGGAAACTTCCCAGATTTGCGGCCAATATTGGGAGTTTACCAAAAAAACATGGATGGAGTTGAAAGAGTTTGCGTGGAATGGCTTTGGAGGGAGGAGCCCGCAGTGGCTAGGAGTTAGACATTGCCGTTGGAGAAGGGAGACTCACGACCAACGCAGGAAATTCAAATGGGATAGGAAACAGATAGCCGACAGCAAACCCACGGCCAACAAACTCTGAGTAAGGAAAAAAAACGCAGACCAGGTCAGAGAGGAACTCGTCCAGAGCAAGAAAGCACGATGCGAGTTTGATAAGTTTGCAGAGCTCGTGTTTGGAGTTGTAACACGCAGGCATAAACAAAAAAAACACAAATACCAATGGAACCACCAATTTTAAACCTGGATCTTTGCAAAACAAAACACCATGCAAATACCAAAAAAAGGAATCTAACAAAGTTTCCAATTTAATAGAAAAAAATTAAAAACCGGAATAAAGAACCTCCCTTTTTTTTTATCTGCTAATTTTTGTTGCAGCTAGCTAAATGTAGTTACAAAAGACCCCTAAAAACTCGAGGAGATCTGCACATGCACGAAGAACACATCAAAACCGAAAACTTTCCAAGAGCAAGAATGTTAGATACATTAGCAGGAAAAACCAGAAAATAAAGATTGAAAACTTGCATGAGGAGTTAAAAAAATGAAACCAAGACTAATCACAACTCAAAAAATGAGTGCACGTTTACCCGATCTCAGAGCTGATACCATGAAAGAGTTTGTGAGAATCGAATCGGAAACGATGCACCACAAAGTAGTTGCACTCCAACGGAATCGTGATAGCTCTAGCGTAATTGCAAGGTTTGATCAACAATGGAAGAACTTGCTCAACAGAAACAAAGCTTGCACATACAGGAAAGACAGCAGAGTGTCTTGGCATACTCATAAATGAATGGAAAGAGAGTACATATAGGGTGTTGAGTAACCCTAGTGCATGACACACATGTAAACCCTAAACCTAAACTTAAACCTAACCCGTGTGAGATGACCCTCCAATATGTGAGGAGGACACATAGGATAACTCACACCAATATTTTATACACAGGAGCCTGACGGGTCATCATCTGCTCTGGGAACTAAAGCTATTGGCACACCTCACGTGACTTTTACGTAGGTTAGTTTCTCCTTGAACTTTGTTTCTAATTGTGGAATTTCACGTGGATTACATGCTTTGGACCTCTGTTATGTGGCAGTCATGTAGATTAATATTGATTTGTACATGTTTTCTGTATAGCTTATAACTGCCAGAGAGACTCCTCCATATATGCAGACTGTGGAGGTTGTTGTAGATACTGCCATAGCATCTGCAAATCCACTAACTGAGGTACAATTTTTCAAATTTGTTAAATTTTGGAGGTTCATTATTTCTTATTACTTAAATCTACAATATCAAATTTTGTATGTATGTGAAATATTTAATTTGAAAATTAATTATTTGTATGTAGCTTACCCCTCGTGAGTCTATTGTTATCCCTGCGATGCATCAATGAAAAATTGATAGGGATCATGACATTGCGGTAAGATTTCACATGCATTTTAAGTAAATTGCACAAGTTTCTAAATTTTGAATGCATTTTAAAAATTTGGGTGTTACAAACTTGTTGTTTATGAATTTGCAGGTTAGGTTGCAGACTTGTTTAGAGACCCCTGGACCACACAGATGAAATCCGTAGTGGCATCTCCCTCCACTACATCCCCAGGTCGTGGACATGTTACTTCTAGCAGGGCGAAGAGAGGAAAGATGTTTCATGATTAGATTCATAGGACCTAGATGTACATAGATGTATATATGGGCCATCTGGTCCTAGTGAACATGTTTCTTCATATAGTCCATTGTATATATAGCCTTTTGCGACCGCATGTGGTCCTATATGTATGACACACTTAGTTTGATATGTACACATGTTATGAACTTGTATTTTCATAGACGTGCATCTAGCACACTTTGTTTGAGATGTACACATGTTATGAACTTATATTTTCATAGGCGTGCCTCCAGCACATTTAGTTTGATTCTTATATATCCATGTGTGTTGGTTTTCATAACGATATTACTTCTATGTTTGATTCGATTTCATTGCATGAATGATATCCTTCTATGTATGTTTTCATAACTATTTATTAGTTCTATATGTATGTTTGATTTAAAATTAAAAAACCATGTCCCGGACCACCACATGGTACAATTGTTAAGTAAACCTATTCCATTAAGCAAAACCATGCTAGGTGAACTACAAAAGGGCAATACGTAATTACTTTTTTTTCTTTTAAAGCTAGCACTCATCTGTTGCATATCAACTAATGCGAAAATTGATAGAAATAAGAGAGGTAGCTAGTTCATCTTGAACTATATGAAAATAACGTTACTTATGGTGCAACATTGCATGGTACAATTGTTAAGAAATTAAGGGAAGCATTTACATTGTTTTAGAGAAATTAAGGGAATCAATAGATGTACACACCTTATCTCTTTATAATTTGGTGCTATATATGCCAATCAACTAAGAAGTTAAACATTCAATTTGATTATCGTTTAAAGTAGATTCACTTCTCTCTTTCATGTTCATTGTTTGTTTGTTTCTTCTTGGACTTACCATCCTCTATTTCCTTTTATTTGCTTGTACATTCAAGAACTCTGATTTCTCCTTCTTATTCTGCCATTGTTCACTCTTTTTTTTCTTGACTTGTCTCTTGTTGCTTTGAATATCCTGTCATAAATTTCTCCTCAAGCCTTTGTATTTCCTCATGTACAACAAGTATTCACTCTCTCCTTCACTTTCTTCATTTATTTTGCACCCTTCTTCTCTAATCATTTCATTTTGCACTTCCTCTCTCCTCCATTATTCTTCTTTTGTGCTATGTTCTCCATTATGAAAATTCTTTTCTCTTCTTCATGTTTCTCACATGGAAACTATTTTCCTCTTATTCCTTTATAGGCTCTCACTTATTTGTTTCCTTCACTTCTTTTAGCATGCTTCATAAGTGACTTGATTGGCCACTTCACTCTCCTTCTAAAATTCCATCCAAATATGCAAACATGAACCTAATTACCTTAGCATTTTATTGATAATCTTATTCATATGTTCACATTCTCACCATACTATTAGAAATAATGAATAAATGCATTCATTCCTTTAACATGACTTACCTTTACTCACCACTTTTCACTAGTTCTTGCTTCACTAGCAATTATGGCTCATTTTATTTTAACTCCATTTAGTATTCTTGACCTATTCAAATACTTAAACCACTATTAGAATAACAAGGGAATGCTTTTCAAGCTATCAAATCATTCACAACCTATTTAGTAAAAAATAGAGATCACAGAGTTGTCCTTAAGACCAATTATCCTATTTATTCAAGTGTGAATCTTCAAAGCATGATAATTAGGGTATTAGATACCCATTAAGGGATGAAAAGTATGTAAAACATTTCAAGGTAGCCAAGAGCATGACCATATTACAATGCAAAAATAATGAGCATAAACACATAGTTAGGGCAGCAGAGGATGGAGAGAGATCACCACAACAACATAGCTGAAGAGAGAAAAGAAAGGATAGTGATGAAGAACCCAAGAGGACAGAGGCAACTCCAAAGAGAATAAGAGAGATGGAAGGTAAACAAGTGACATTGAATGTTTTGAGTCCTAGGAAATAAACAGAAGTGAGGAGTGAGAAGTCATGCCTCAGGACGTCGTGGCACCAAACCAATTGTGCTGACACGTCTGGGTGGCCAGGTGAATGCTAGAGGAGGCATCGTTTCAGTGCGCAACAACGTCGTTGCTTCCGGGCTACTTCATTCGAGCATAGTCCCCTTAAGAGCCCTCAGACCAAAAAATCATTCAACTTAGACGTGTGACTATTCAGACTCTATTACACCTAGATATGTCTCATTAGATCCCACACCTCAGCGTAGGGACCCTCTATAATAGCCTCTCGGTTTTTTCCTTCTCATATCGGTGCTCTCACTGCCCTATTGTTTGCAAACACGCAAAATAGTGCAGTTTGAGTCAGTGTAAGGCTGTCAAACGCTATATTTTGCAAATGGTGGGTTGTGGCACTGAACCAACTATGCCAAAATGTCTGGGTGGCCAGGTGAACACTAGAGGAGGCATTTTTTCGGTGCACGACAATGTCATTGCTTCTGAGCTACTTCGTTCGGGCATAGTCCCTTAAGAGCCTTGAGACCAAAATATCATTCAACTTGACGGGTGACTACTCAGACTCCGTGGCACCTAGAGATGTCCTCGTTGGATACCACACCTCGGTGTAAGGACTCTCTACAATAGCCTCTCTCAGTTTTTTCCTTCTCATATCGGTGCTCTCGTTGCCCTATTGTTTACAAACACGTGAAATAGTGCAATTTGAGTCAGTATAAGGTTGTCAAACGCTATATTTTGCAAACGGTGGGGCATGGCACTGAACCGACTGTGCCGACATGTCCAAGTGGCAAGGTGAACACTAGAGGAGGTGTTGTTTTAGTGCGTGACAATGTCATTGCTTACGGCCTCCTTCGTTCGGACGTAGTCCCTTAAGAGCCCTGAGACCAAAATATCATTCAACTTCAACAGGTGACTACTCGAACTCCATGGCACCTAGAGACATCTCGTTGGATCCCACACCTTGGTGTAGGGACCCTCTACAATAACCTCTCTCAGTGTTTTCCTTCTCAGCTTGGTGCTCTTGCTGCCCTATTGTTTGTAAATGTGTGAAATAGTGTAGTTTGAGCCAGTTGAAGACTGTCAAATGCTATATTTTGTAAATGGTGGGTTGTGGAACACACGAAATAGTGAACTGACTGTGTCGACATGTTCGGGTGGCCAGGTGAACACTAGAGGAGGCATTGTTTTGGTGCCATGAGACCAAAATATCTTTCAACTTGACGAGTGACTACTCGGACTCCATGGCACCTAGAGACATCTCGTTGCTTCCGAGATACTTCGTTCGGGCAAAGTCCCTTAAGAGTCAAATCCCACATCTTGGCATAGGGACCCTCTACAATAGCCTCTCTCAGTTTTTTTCTTCTCAAATCGGTGCTCTCGCTGCCCTATTATTTACAAACATGCGAAATAGTGTAGTTTGAGTCAGTGTAAGGCTGTCAAACGCTATATTTTACAAACGGTGGGTCATGGCACTGAACTGACTACCCTGACACATCTAGGTGGCTAGGTGAATGCTAGAGGAGGTGTCGTTTTGGTGCGTGACAATGTCGTTGCTTCCGGGCTACTTCATTCAAGCGTAGTCCCTTAAGAGCCTGAGACCAAAAAATCGTTCAACTTCGACGGGTGACTACTCGGACTCTGTGGCACCTAGAGACATCTCGTTAGATCCCACACCTCAGCGTAGGGACCCTCTATAATATACCCTCTCAGTTTTTTCCTTCTCAGATCGGTGCTCTCGCTGCCCTATTGTTTTGTAAATGCGTGAAATAGTGTAGTTTGAGTCAATGTAAGGTTGTCAAACGCTATATTTTGCAAACGGTGGGTCATGGAACCTAACCAAATGCACCGAAACATCTGGGTGGCTAGGTTAATCATAGAGGAGGTGTTGTTTCATTGCGCAAAAATTTTGTTTCTTCCAGGATACTTCATTCAAGCGTAGTCCCTTAAGAGCCCTCAGACCAAAATATCGTTCAACTTGACGGGTGACTACTCGGACTACGTGGCACCTAGAGACATCTCGTCAGATCCCAAATTTTAGATTAGGGACCCTCTACAATAGCCTCTCTTGTTTTTTTCCTTCTCAGATCGGTACTCTTGCTGCCCTATTATTTGCGAACGCGTGAAATAGTGCAATTTGAGTCAGTGTAACGCTGTCAAACGCTATATTTTGCAAACGGTGGGTCATGGAACCGAACTGACTACGCCAACATGTTTGGGTGGCCAAGTTAACCTTAGAGGATGTATTTTTTTGGTGCGCAACAATGTCGTTGCTTCTGGGCTACTTCGTTCGGGTGTAGTCTCTTAAGAGCCCTGAGACCAAAATATCGTTCAACTTCGACGGGTGACTACTTAAACTCTGTGACACCTAGAGATGTCTCGTTGGATCCCAAACCTCAAAGTAGGTACCATATACAATATCATCTCTCAGTGTTTTCCTTCTCAACTCGGTGCTCTCGTTTCCTTATTGTTTGCAAACATGTGAAATAATGTAGTTTGAGCCAGTGTAAGGTTATCAAACGCTATAATTTGTAAACAATGGGTCGTGGAACCAAACTGAATGTGTTGACACATTTGGGTGGCCAGGTGAATGCTAGAGGAGGTGTCATTTTGGTGTGTGACAATGTCGTTGCTTCCGGGATACTTCGTTCAGGCGTAGTCCCTTAAGAGCCCTCAAACCAAAATATCGTTCAACTTCGACAGGTGACTACTCGGACTCTGTGGCACCTAGAGACATATCATCTACTCCCACACCTTGATGTAGCAACCCTCTACAATATCCTCTCTCGGTTTTTTCCTTTTCAGCTCGATGCTCTCACTGCCCTATTATTTGCAAACGTGTGAAATAGTGCAATTTGAGCCAATGTAAGGTTGTCAAACGCTATATTTTGCAAACGGTGGATCGTGGCACCAAACCAAATACCCTGACATGTCTGGGTGGCCAGGTGAATGCTAGAGGAGGCATCATTTTGGTGCGCGACAACATCGTTGCTTCTAGGCTACTTCATTCGGGCGTAGTCCCTTAAGAGCCCTGAGACCAAAAAATCATTCAACTTCAACGGGTGACTACTCAGACTCCGTGGCACCTAGAGACATCTCATTTGATCCCACACCTCGATGTAGGGACCCTCTATAATATCCTCTCTTGGTTTTTTCCTTATCAGCTTGGTGCTCTTACTACTCTATTATTTGCAAATGCGCGAAATAGTGCAGTTTGAGTCAGTGTAAGGTTGTCAAACACTATATTTTTCAAACGGTGGGTCATGGAACCGAACTGACTGTGCCGACACATCTGGGTGTCTAGGTGAACGATAGAAGAGGTGTTTTTTTAGTGTGTGACAATGTTGTTGCTTCCGAGCTACTTTGTTCGGGCGTAGTCCCTTAAGAGCCCTAAGACCAAAATATCGTTCAACTTTGACGAGTGACTACTCAGACTTCGTGGAACCTAGAGACGTCTCGTTGGATCCCACACCTCAGCGTAGGGTCCCTCTATAATAGTCTCTCTCAGTTTTTTCCTTCTCAGATTGGTGCTCTTGCTGCCCTATTATTTGTAAACACGTGAAATAGTACAGTTTGAGCCAATGTAAGGTTGTCAAATGTTATATTTTGCAAACGATGGGTCGTGGCACCAAACCGATTGTGCACATGCATAGGTATGATCTTGTAAACACTTTGGGAGGTGTCGTTTTGGTTCTCTAGGCTCCATGTGCTTCTGGGCTACCTCCTCCGAAGCAAAGAACCCCCTCCACATGTACATAAATCGTTGTTAATTGCTTCTCTTTTCTTGTAAAACAATGAAAGCTTCTCTTAGCTTCTATAATTTAAAATTCTCTACTAATAGTGCCAACCATGTGAAGGTGGAAGCTTTTCTGGCACCACTAACCTGCACATAAAAGTGTTAGTCAAAGAAATTTAAATTTCAAATCAAAACCATACTAGATATATACAAAATACACAAATTTAAAATAAAATATATGAACTTAAATCTATCTAACAAACAGATTTATATATACCAAAGAAATTATATATACGAGACATGATCATTGTAAATTCATTCCAATGAACCATCATGATCGGATCTACTCTGAATAGCGGACAAGATTGCTTCATGATATGACTCTCGAACCTTCCAAAGAATCTTGTTATTAGGTCTTTCTCGATATCTATATAGCTGAATATTTGTCGCTAGAACTAGATGTGAATATAAGAGTATTTTCCTGTGTGTCTCAAAGTCTTCAAACACCCCAACAAAGGAGTTTTTTAATGGATACCGTTGAATCCAAGTTCCAGTAACTACCACTGAGCCTATAGGATATTCAATATCTTCGCCATCTATAATAGGAGAAGTCAACTTCTTTATTTCCTCGATGCAACAACATAAGAAATAATTTGTTCCTTCTTTATTGTCTTCTGTCGCAATAACTACAAATACATGTCCTACAAAAAAAAAAGATTGAACAACTCAAATTTAAATTACATATTAAAATTTCAATGGACATAACTCAATACAAAAATTAAATAAATACCCATAAATACCTTATCGCACCAAAATTGAAATTTCTTCAAATTCCTTGGATGTTGCAAATTCATCTGTAGAAACAAGTCGTAATGTTTGTGGAGGTTGATAACTAGGAAGTAGAGTTAGAGGCCTACAAATCCATCCATCCATCCACCCATTCTTGTGAATCACACTTAGCAGTGACAAATTTGATAAAAGATGCACAAAAACATGTCAAATTTCTTGTCCATACAGCCCACAAAGTAGCGTCTGAGCTACAAAATGAGTGCATATCACTGGACCCAGTGAGTGTCATACAATCCTCGTAGTTAGCAATTTTTTGTTCCTCTATCAACTAAAAATATCTGTGAACTGTGGAATTTTCTTGAGAACCTCGAGCCATGTTGTCAATACACCATTCCACTATGCTCTTTGCATCTTATAATTTAGCACTATATTTGTACTTCAACTCTTCTCTTGCAAGAGCTCTTTTCACAGATGCCCCTGCACCTTCATGCTCTCCTTTTCCATGTCCAGCCTTAGTGAAACTCCAAATATATTGCATACCCATCTTAACGTACATCCTACTCATACAATAAAACATTCATGCATTCTCAAACTGAGACGTGTAATTATTTGACCATATATAATGTTGTTTGAAGTGGATGTCCCTATCAGATAAGTTTCCATAAAATAACTGGAAACACCCTTGCACAAATTCATTAAAATTAGTACAATCATCATTGATATAAAAGTGGTACTCTCTTAAAAAAATTGATCATTCTCTGTACTGTCAGGAGAATGTAGAAATTCTATATGCACAAAAATGGTAACTTGTACTGAGTTGTAATATTGCGATTGAACCTCCATTTGTGGTTGCAATGTGTAATTCTCTGTAAAATCGACCACTGAAACAATAGTACCAATAGGAAATGTGTCCTTGCATATCTTGAACTGTTCATCCAACCATCAAGCTCTATGTGTATGCCTAACATACTCATAAACCATTGCATCCTTAAATTTTCTCAAAAATTAAAAAACAGACATTTGTTTTGTAACTAGCTCACACCATTTAGACTCTTTTCCATATTTCAACTGGTATGCAACTGATTTATATTTATCAAACTCAACTAAATTATGTCATATTGTACCTTCAATTTTCTCATGGATGCAACTTTCTAATTTAGGTAATCCACCATATGTACCACAACTTCCATCTAAACAATCCTGACTATTAAAAAATTGTCCAACTTCTTTTTCACAAAATATAGTAGGAATGAAATCCCTGGAAGATATTGGTGGAGCTTGAACACCACATTCTGATAACATAGTTTCAGAATGAAAATTAGAACGAATACGTAAAAATTTAGCATAATGCATCGTAAATTCAATATGTTGCCTACAACAACAAGTGGTGTGAGTGTGGTTGATTTTCACATAGAATGGTTTCAACATTTCAAAAAAATATTGACTAATTTTAATTTCTAGATTCTCTTGTTCAAACTTACAAAAAATTGAGTTTGAGTCATATCTAAGAAATGCTTTGGATGTGGTTCATGATTAGTAGAACCAACTCTCTATTTTATAACATCTCTTGTATTAGGTGAAACTCTAGTGTTATCATGCCAAAATTGAATAACAACTTCTCTTATAGCATCAGAATTATCTTTTTCCTTACGCGGTGCTCTAGTAGAAAATTCCCAAAAATTGGTGTTATTGAGTGATTGAAGGATATTACGTCTTTCAATTACTTTCATTAGAGTTTTTCGATTAACTTACAACATTCGACTTGTTTGCGTAATCAAACGTTGTTTTGTTATTGATTCACTTACAACACTAGTAGCAAGTACACGACGCACAATATTACTATCCCCAGTGCGTCTCTTGACACCATTAGTGTGATATGCATCATGAAGGTTTTCAACAATTGTAGAGGTTTGACCACATATATTAGATGTTGTCAATCCTAAGGTGTTTGATGTAGGTCTCATTTTAATCAATTTCATCAAACTAACCAACAACTGACATCTTTAGGAATCATTTAAAATTTCAAAATGATTATCCCAAATTTTAGTGGCTTTTTTTTTAATTTTTCGTTCAAAAAGTTTGTCAGACATTGGTTTCAAAATGTTTTCATCAATTTCAATAAAAAAAATTAGGTTTATTATGTAAAATCCTAGGAGGTGTTTTTGTCAAAAAAAATTGTCTACAGTTTCAACATGAATTTCCTTATTCACATTTTCATTGTCTCCTTCAATTTCAACATTTTCTACATCACGAGTATTTAATTCTTCTTCAACATTGACGGTAAAAACATCTTCATCACAAGTATTTAATTCAACTTCAACATTGACAGTAGAAACATTACTTGGCTCTTCATTGCTTACAATAGTTGGGGTTGAAGATGAACCTCTTCTTGATTGACGAAGATTCCGCATTCGCTCAGAATTTTGAATTTTGTTGTCCTCTAATTCGTTTGGTGTTTTTTTACTTAATGAATTCTTTTTTGACTTCGTTTCTTATCTCCCATGATGTTTCGCTTCCAGTGATAAGAAAAATGTGTAAAAAAAGACAGAATTTCGTAGTAATTCGTACGGTAAGGTTAGACAATAAAAATCACATGGTAATTTGAACATTGGGATGTGTGTAAATATGATTTAAGAATCACGAGCGTGCTTTATAAACTGTAATCACAGTTCATAAAGTGCACTCGCAGTTTTTATTATAAAAACCGCGATCTCGGATCTATCTATATCATCAAAACTGACCCTAAGGCTCGGGAAATCTTTGTTTTTCCCCAACCAAAGCTATGGAAGGTCATTATGAAGTGCAAAAGGTAAAAAAACCTCAAATTTTCTCTTCCAAATACTTGAACCATTCTAAAAAACTAAAAATATTTCACAAAAATGGTGTCATCGTGTAGGGGAGACTGTTAGCTTCGTATAAATATTGATTTTAAAGTGAATAGAATAAGATAAATATCATTTTTTACTTTTTTACTAACAATAGGTCTTTAAGATATTTTTTCCTGCAAATGTTCATGTCTACGTTTAAGACTGTAACTTTTGTTTCGCTTAGCAAAATGTGATAAAACTTATACCATCCCAAGCGTGGACAAATTCTATACACGTTAAATATATATATATATATATATATATATATATATATATATATATATATATATATATATATATATATATATATATTTGATTTTGATATTTTTTGATATATTTATGGTGGAAAATGGAAGGCCCTCCGTTTTCTAAATATTTTCATATCACTTTCACGGATAAAATCATTAAAAAATATATTGCTCGAAAAAATACAAAACAAAATCGATCTCAAGATAGACAACTACATCTAACTTTTCACCAAATGAAAAAAAAAAACAAGATTTGGTCATCCAAATTGCGGGCAAACGGACTACAATCTTATAAGTTTTTTTTTTTAAAAACCAAGTCATATAATTTTAAGTGTTTAATATAGCTAAACTTGTCCTTTTTCTAAAAAAAAATAGCATTTTAGAAACTAGATTCCGGATGCTACGATTCATATTTATATATTTTTTTCTAATTTTGAAAGCGCGTATTGCTAATAATCCCTACAACTTGAGATTTCGTTGTTCTTTGCAATATGACATCCACGGATGACCCCATTTTTGTCCATCAACTTCCTGCACTTACCCAAGACAACGTTTTAGATAATGATAGAAGGTTTACATGGCGAAGGTTTTTCTACTTTGGGGATTGGATTTTCTTTTACAGGTGTAACAACCAGCTTCGAATGGGATGGGGATGTAGATTTTGATGGTACTTTAGATGATTTTGTAGGAATAGCATTCGAAGAAGAATTATTTTTAGCATTTTTAGGACAAGGAGAAGGACTAGATGAATTACTTGGTATAGAAGTGTGGTTATTACTAAATAGTGGGTCTGTGTTTTCTTTATTTGACTCCATTGAAAACGGCAGCAGTGATCTTATGCAGATGATTTTGTTTTGAGGAATTTTTGTAGGAGGATCTTATTTCTTCTTCTTTTATTTCACTGTAGCCACTGAGGATGAGGCTCCTTTTTGAGATTGTGCATGAGTGTATACCACACACGCGAATCTTGGGGATCTTTGTCATCATCATCTTCATCTCCATCAATGTACTCAATTAGGCCATTGTGTGTATCACCATCAACTTCTTCAACCTCGAGATAGTTATCATCATCACCTGCATCCCCTTCCTTAGGTTCTTTTATTTCTACCTCTTCTTCTGGCTCCTCAGTGTTACAAGCGGCATTGAATGGTGGTTCTTTAATAACAATCTGGTGAGGAGGTGGAGTGATTCTGTTGGTGTAGGTGTTTTTTGATCACTTTATTTAATTATTTAGTGTTATTCCACCTCACCATGTGAGTCATCTCACTTAGATGGACATGGATCTAGATGTCATTTTACTTATGACAGATTCTCTTACAAAATCTGTCATATGTGTAAGTGTGTCATAGGAGTTACATTCCCATTTGGGTAAGTAACTCCTCTTCTCCATTATGGAGGAATATTCTCTTACATGAGAGTTACACATTTACTCCCCTATTTGTACTCCTCCTTTTTTGATCTATGACAATCTAAGAGCATTCTATTCCACTCCATTTTCAAATCTTGAGCTTTCTATGCATGCACATTGTTTCTTAAAAGTTTGTTTGCCTTATCTTGCAACTCTTTTTTTGGTGAAGTGTAATTGTTTGATGCACATGTATTCCTTCTAGACCCTTGTCCTACACTCCTTCATGGCATCAGAGCTTGGGGACTGGAATCACGTTGCTCTCCATTATTGCTCCACCGTGTAGTTGCTTGTGTAAGTTTTACCTTTTGCATGTGCTTTACTTGCATATTTCAGATTCTTGTGGTTATTTTTAGTGGTTTGTTTGTGTGTTTCTTGTTGGTTTATGTGTGATCAAGGCCAAAGAAGAAGTATATCTAGCTTATTGTGTTGGAGAGCCAAGGAATAATACCAGTTTATTGTGTGGTTGACAGCTTACTTTCCTTGGCCATGGTATTATTTCCCACTACTGGATCTCTACACAATTGTTATCCATAATATCATGGAACATCGGTCTTCTTTTGCACATCAACACTTATTTCTGCACATTGGGTGGATTTTTTTACTGTTACACATGTAGAGTAAACTGGTTCAGCCCTCCTATGGCACGTGGACTCTACCATGAGCTCACTGACCTGCTGCGTGAAGGAAGGTCAACCTTCACTACTCCTCTCCAATGCCTTCAACCACGTTGGGACAACTTGTCTGACTAGTTCAACGTTGAATGAGAAAAAAAATTTAAAAAACACTTGAGCTTGAAACTTGGGACGTCCCCCCTCCTCTCACCAGCTCGCATTCACTGTAGTTCGGTTATAGTGCCAACGAGCTCTAAAATCTGGTCATGTCTTGACAGCGCAGCGGCTTTACCAATCCACTCCACTCACTAGCAAATCACCAGCATCAACGTGGTCTTTCCTCTTTAAAACATGATTGGAGGAATTTAAATCAAATCAGACCTGCAGGTGTTCTAAGGTTAAAAAATATATTTATTTTTAGCTTTAAATAAGCTTAGGGTTCCTCTTTTTCGAGTGTCAAAGGCGGAGGGTGAGATCTGGGGTTGGTAGGAGGCTAATCCCCCCTCGCAGTCAAAACAAATCCCTTCTGAAATTTGATGTTGTTTCCAACGGGCACAAACATGATACCTTTTGAGTGTGTTTCGGGCACTTTTTTAATATTTTGCAGGACTAACTAGCTTTTTCTTATCAGTTACGGGAATTTCTTAAAGCCATAACTTTTGACTCGTTTCTCATTTTTGAGCACTTCTTTAGTCAAAATTGGATTATTTTCTACAAACTACATGATGGGAATATTAGTTTTGTAAAAATCACTATATTATAAAGTTCCACTCTTTTGGGGGTATCATCTTTCCTTTCTTGCACATTATTTTTGTCATGGATAATCATGGTGTTCCATTGTTCACCCCATTCAACTATCAAGAATGGTTGAATTCTATGAGAACTACCTTAAAAGGAAAGAAACTGTTCCACATTGCCACCGGTCTACAAGCTGAACCTGATGATGAAAGTGATAAATAAAAGTGGCTTGATAAGTGTGATGAAGCCATTGGGTTCATGACCATGTCTATATCTCCAGAGTTGCATTTTCACATTTACTCCTCCACACCCAAAAAGGTTCTGGAAACTCTCCAAGAAATTTTTGGGAAATAGGATGAAATGCGAGGACATGAACTTGAGAATAACCTAATAAGCCTTAGTACCAATGACTTTGACACACTTCAAGACTTCTTCTCCAAATTCATATCACTCAGATTGCAGTTAGAAGATTGTGGAATAAAGAAAAAGGAATCTCAACTCATTTTATCCGTCCTTACCAAACTTGGTCCCAAATACTCTATGTTTGTCTCCACCTTCCATACAACGAAAAGGGCACTTGGGAAAAGTTGGTCTATGCCCTCTCTTGATGAGTTTATCACAGATTTAATCAGGGAAAAAAGTAAATTGATTCAAATGGGAAGCTTGAAATCCACAAAAGCCCATGTTCTCATTACTGGAAAGGAAAAACAGAAAGCTTATAAGGAGAAGAAACAAGATCATGAAAAGAAGGACAAACCCCAAAACAACTCTTCCACCTTCTCTTCCACCTCACGGAATTCCAAAGAATGAATTAAATGTGGATACTGCCATGGCATGCATAATGAAGAAAAGTGCTTGAAGAAAAATATTGCTCTCCTCACTAATCTTCTTGAGAAGCACAATATTGGAGTTCCAAATTCTCTCATAACACCTTCATCAGCCCATGAAAATTCTAAGGAAAAAGAGAGCCAAAAAGAGAAAGTACAAGAGAAAGAAAAAGAAAAATAATCCAACAAGGAGAAACCAAAGGGAAGATCTCTAGTGATAGTTGTGCCACCTACCCCTACATGGATCATTGATTCTGGTGCAACTCATCACATGGCATCATTAGACATTGAGTTTGATTCACTTGAGTCATGTGACATGTCCCTATTTAGCTTGGTGATAGCACTGCTACACAAGTTTTTGGGAGAGGATCAGTTGAAGTGAATGGTGGTACTTTCAACAATGTTCTAAGTATCCCTTTACTTTCAACAAATCTTCTTTTAGTCTGTCCAATCACTCATCTTGGATAGGGCATGCAGGTTGAGTTCACTCCAGACTTAGTTTATGTTAGGGAGCTCCACAGTGATGCTATTTTTGCAGTTGGTATAGCTAACCATCACACTTGATTGTACTCATTCTCTCACTTTGCTCCTCCTTCAGATCCTTCATCCGACTCAGCTAGACTTGAGGATACTTTTGAGCCCATTTCTTATGTTGAGGACATCTCTTCTAGCATAGTTGATTATCATGATGATGAGGACCCAAATCCACCATCCACTTATCACTTTCCACATCTTGAGGAGTTGTCTCTTGATCTGACCACTTCTGGTCCACTTCAAACACTTCAGAGAGCAGGCACTATGATTCAAGACTCATCAAGCATTGGGTACACTTCTTCACAGGTTCAGGGCATTCCACCTTCCTTCATTGCCACCACTTCAGGATCTCTTCATGTTGCAGCTGGATCTTCCACCTCACATACAGATCATTGTTCCCTTGATTGGAATAACACCCTGACACTTCAGGGGTCCTCTTCGTCCTCTTCACTCAGTACAAGGTGGCTCGTGACAGTATCATCTTCTTGGGAGGTTGGAAAGACTTCTTCTTCTCTCCTTCTTCTTAGTAGTTTAGGAGAGTTTTTTTGCTATCTCTTGTAAGTTTGTAAGTTGAGGTTTTTCCCACTGGGTTTTCCTCACTACTTGAGACCTTTTGTGCATAGGTACCTCATCGGGCTTATAGCTGGGACCCATTTCTTGTTTGTCTTTTTGACTTTCCTAGCCCCATCCTAGTTTCGATGAAGGGGGGGTGTTGGTGTAGGTGTTTTTTTATCACTTTATTTAATTATTTAGTGTTATTCCACCTCACCATGTGAGTCATCTCACTTAGGTGGACATGGATCTAGGTGTCATTTTAGTTATGACAGATTCTCTTACAAAATCTATCATATGTGTAAGTATGTCATAGGAGTTACATTCCCATTTGGGTAAGTAACTCATCTTCTCCATTATGGAGGAATATTCTCTTACATGGGAGTTACACATTTACTCCCCTATTTGTACTCCTCCTTTTTTGATCTATGACAATCTAAGAGCATTCTATTCCACTCCATTTTTGAATCTTGAGCTTTCTATGCATGCACATTGTTTCTTAAAATTTTGCTTGCCTTATCTTGCAACTCCTTTTTTGGTGAGGTTCAATTGTTTGATGCACGTGTATTCCTTCCAGACCCTTATCCTACACTCCTTCAGATTCTTGGTCTATTGGGAGGATTTAGTTTCCTTGGAGTATTCCTCATTGTGATCTGAGAAAGTTATTTCTTCACAGTAATTAAGTCGTTAGCCATTTTTTGGAACATTGGATTTGTGTTAATTGAGCCTGAACTTTTACCTTTTTTATTTCCATTCAAACCTTTCACTTTTCCAGACAAGATCTAATCATCTTCTATCTTGATCACGAAATCTTGTGCTTCCTTCAAATCTCTAGGTTGGGATATTCTAAGGAAGAAACAAAATTCCAATGGTAAGGAACTCATGAAGAATCTCTTAAAATTATTTTTAGGAGGTACAAAATATTCTGGAATTCTTCTTATTATTCTTTTATATTTGGCGATAAAATTCCGCATTGATTCAGAAACAACTTTCTTCATTTGTACCAATTGAACCAAAAGATCCTGGTAGTCTTCTGTGGACTTGAACCTATGTTCAAATGCACTTCTTATATCTTCCCACCAGGTGACATACCTTGGAGGAAACATATAGAACCATTATGCAACCTTTTCTTAAAGTGATTCCACAAAGATCTAGACTGAAACATCTTCGTGCTCAACGCCCAACACACCACAAGCAGTGATGGATGTTTCTACATGTTCCTCAGGAAGTTAAGAACCATCCCCTCTAAACTTTGGAAAAACATTTCTTGAGCCTTTTGGTAGGTCATGGAGAGGTTGAGCAAGGGCAAGTGAGCCGGTGTTTCCACCCCATGGTACATTAGGTCTGTGTGTTTCACGATCACGATCTTCCATTCTATTCCTTCCTTTAGCTTCCAACCTTTCTAAGGCTACGGTTTCTGCTGTTACTCTTGCTTCTACTTTGGCTTGAAGCCTTTCAATTTCTTCAATCTAAGATCTTATTTCTGATTTCACTCTTGCTTCTCTTTCTCTATCTTCTGCTTCAGTTTCTACATCAGTGAAATCTTCAAGGTTTTCACTAATGTATGGAAACTCAACATCCAATGGATTGGCTACACTTTGACTTCTAGTGGAACCAACTGTGTGAGGAAAAGGAGACCTTGGAATTTGTACCAGCTCTTGTCTTCTTTGAATCTCTTAAAAAGTGGGGTTGTTTTTTCCTCCTTGTCTCTATTTCCGGTTGTATCTTCTATCCGTCATCTTGGAGATTTATGCTCTTCTTTGCAGTACTTGAATTTTTCTCCACCTTTCCAATCCAACATCGTGTTATTCTTCTAGGTCAAGAATTCTTGTAGTAATGAAGTAGTGGTTGAAACTTTTTCTATTATGCCAAATAGCCTCTAAAAAATCTAAAGCAATATCCTCTTGAATGTGGAAGAGTAATTTAGGTCTTTCAATAGGATAATTTCCTAGAATAGCCATGGTTTGTAGACATGAGGCTTGGATAGCTATTCAAATTGTAGAAATTTTCTTTTTAAATTTTTGAATTTTTGATTTTTTTTGTATTTTCAAGGTCATTGTTTGGGTGCAGATGTTTCTAAATCTTCCCCACGGTGGGTGCCTAAAATTGTGGGCAAGAAAATTTTTTAGGACAAATTGATGGACTTCTTGCCAATGCTCTAGGAGTCTAAGTCTCTCTACTTAACTGGTCCAGCTGCTGTATATGCATGTGTGAGTAAAAATTTGGATTTTCTTGGTGGCCTGTTGGTCAGGGATCTAATAGGGGCACTCCACTGACCCTGTGGAAAAAGATTACATATTTCTGTAAGGGAAGAATTTGCTAAGAGAACAGAAAAGGGAGTGAGAAATTTAGAAAAGAGAAACTAATACTGCAAGTAGAAAATCAGAGACTTGCATACACCAATTAGAAATTATATCACATGCACTGAAATTAAGAAGAAACAAATCTGCATAATAGCAACAAGACTAAATAGCATTTAACGAGCACAAAGTATCAGTAAACTCCTCAGTTAAAAAAGGATAAAATTCCTTCTTCTCGTATTGATTCTCAAGTAAAAATTAAACATGGCATAGAAATGGAAGACATTTTAGAATAAAGGAAATGGAAGAAATTTGTTATCTCTTTGTTCTCTTTACAAGGATATATCTCTCATGAATTCACAAAAAATAGCTCTAAAGTATATGAAGATCTAAGAAGACCCTCAAATGAGGAGTTTTCTACAATTTATAGAAGAGAAGGAAACTCTTCATCTTCCCAGTGGATTTTCAAATACCATATTCTAACTTTATACTATTTGTATACCACTTAAATATTTAATTCCCTTTCATAAAAAAAAGGTGACTTAAATGTTACATTATCTTTCTAAAGTCACTTAAAGATATATCAAAAAGTGAAAACCCCAATGCAAGATTATAACATTCAAGAGAGGGAGCGTTGGAAAAGAAAAGAAGAGATAGAAAGAGAAGAAGAAGGAAGAAGACTTATGCAGATGAATGAGCCGCTACGGTGGATTTGATCTCACTCTCTGACTGGTCTCTATAATACGCTGCCGATAAGATATTTGTTACTCAAAATTCTTTATTGAAACTGGCTGATTTAGGTTCCACTTTGTCAGCATGAGGAATGCAAACACTACTCAGGGTCTTTATCCATCCATCGTACACACTACTGATGTTTTTATGCAATGAGTTCAAAGGTAGCTCAAAGTTTTGAGAGAAACTTGAGGGTATCCTTGGTGAAGGACAATGGAATACCTACCTATTTATTGGCATGTTCCTCAAATGGACCAATTATTTCATTAGAATTTATGTTTTCTCTTATTGTAGGTACTCCAAGTTTCTTAATTTTCCAATTTATACTATCATGTAGCTTGTACACGTGTTCCTCATTTTCTTCTAGCTCAATGATGACCCGATTGAATACTTCAAATCTGAATTCTAGGGCCCTCACCCATACATGTGACAAGTCTTCAGAAGGAGTTTACAAAATCTTCTTGTTGATCAACTCATGTTGAAAAGTGTTGCTCATTTCATCCACTATCAGACCCAGAGGATCCCACTAGTCTCTTTCTTTCTCCAAGTCTTTCTTGAGTGCTCACATCTTGTTTATTGTTGTATACATGTAAGTGAAGATTTTGACCACTTCTTGGAGCACTGACTTCCCTTTTTCAAAAAATTGAATTGATCCATTCGTTATTCACTCACCCTTGTATTGTGAACTCGTGTGTCCTCTTGATAGATTCTGAATTAAATCTTCGAATGGGCGTAACTTCTTCAATGGGGATTATTGTGGCATTTCGCTCAACTAGATGTTTCACGTAGAATGACAGATTTCACACATGTTCCTTTAGTTCATCAATATTCTTCTTATATTCCTTATTCCTTGCCACCATGTGATCAAAATATTGTTGATACATCTGCAAACCAACTTCATGGTTCTCTAGTACCAGTTGTATCATGCTCATCTCATAGTTAGTTGGTGTCATCTCATACACTGGCTTGATCACCTTTGGTCAGGATACCTAGATGTATTGATTATTTGTTTCCCCACTATAGAACCAGAGGATGTGTGTGCAAACTTCCTTTTCTTTCCTTTAACCAGTGAGGAAATTGCTGATAAGTCAGGGGCTGCCAATTTTTGAACACTGCGGGTGCCAGGAGTAATTGTTTCCTACATCCAAGGGAACATCTCATTAGACTCAGGTTCCATAATAGGTACATCAACCATTCCCTGTTCTAGAAGAGAAGGCACATCTTGGATGGGAGAGATATTAGTGTTAATAAAAGGTGAGTCCTCTTGTGGTGGTTCGAAGACTAGGTTTTGAACTACGTGCTCTTCCTCTGCTTGTGCTTCTATCACTAGATATTATTATTTCATTGTTGCAACTGATCCTTCTTCCATCCTAGATTTCTTTGGTGATCTTTCGTGAGAATAATCCTCCAATTCTATGGATATTTGTTTATAAATTGCTCCAGAATGCCTTAATTTTGAGGAAAATTCCACGACTCTTGATGATGACTGATGAGAGGCTTGTTTCTAACTTGTGAGCATACCTCGTGATGATCATGGTTCTCTTCTTCTGAAACCAATTTCTCATTCTCTTCACCACCTTCTCAATCTTCTCCGTATATCCCTTGATTCACAAATGTACTAGTTGACTTGACAAAATGGAGACATTTTGACGGCTACATACTCAGGATCATACATCTCTATCCCATCATCCTACAAGATGTCTTTGTACCAAGAGAACTTGAATTTCTTCATTTCATTGATTTTCATCCTCATATGGTATTTTTCCCATACTTAAAATTCATAAGCACAATTGGCCCAATAGTCCTTAATTTGCGGCTCATGTTGCAATTCTAGAACGTGGAAAGATTCGGGATCATCTCGGATATTGAAAGTAGGCCAGGAAGTGTAGGAATGCAAAGTTAAATGAGTAGAGGCAGCCTCTAGATGAGATGCATCATTTGAGATTTTACACTTGAACACTCCGAGAGAGATGAGAAATGAGTTAAAATTCTTTTTCCTGCTCCTGATCCTATTGTTTACCTGTATGATTTTCCTATAGAGCTTGAACAGTACACTGTGATCACTAAGGTACTTGGGTAACCTTATCAGAGCTTTTTCTAAGTCAGCAACTCATAGGTAGGAAAAGGTTAAGAATTGGATGAAGTAAAAGCCATATCTCTCGATTAAGGACGACACTTATGGAAACATCCTGGCCTCCAAATCACCTTCTAAGTTTTGGACCACATACATCATGAATGCATAATTCACATGAGAGAAGTTCTTATGGCTTTCCTCCATCACCAACTATGGAAGTTTCTCATGTATGGGCACCTTCGAATCAATTTTTTGCATGAGATACAATCCTTTAAATGATATTAAGCTAGTGAGCAGATAGAGAAAGTAAGAAGTCATGTGAAACTTCTTCTTCATGAGAACCTAAAGAATTTACAGATGCAGATTGTCACTGATGATCTACCCCCAGTCAAATCTCTTCTCTCATTTATTCATATTCAAGATGAATTGGCCCATCCAATCCTGGAAGTCTCTTGTGTTCGCTTCTCCCATCACCCTGTTAAGGAGGGTGATTACATTTGAACACCCCTCACGGAATGCACATCTTGGAAGGGTCTTCAAAATCCTTGAGGGATTTCTACCTATCTTCATCCATGATCTAAGTCCAACCCCTTGCGTATATGCATCCATCATTTCCCATTCGTGTAAGGCCCTATCCTTTGAAATGAAAACCATGCTAAGTGATGTCGGGATTTTTAGAGAGAGTGGGATGGTTATGGGACTGATGAATTCCATTTTCATTCCATAGTCTAATTGAATTGTTCATGTTTCCGGTTCATAGTGGTGTGAACAAGCCAAGACCAACTCAAAGCTTTTACAGACACGGGGGTGTCCTGTAGCAGTAAACAATCCGCTTATACATACGTGATCCTCGATCTTCCCTCATTCTTTGGTTGTCATAAGAGCCCTTAGATCATTTAGGTCCATGTATGAGACATCACTATCTTCTATCTCATACTCAAAAAGTGAAAGGTTGTGTCGGCTTCTTTCATGTTCGCTTATAACTCATGGATTCTTCAGAAAAAAATAAATTACTATTTTTAGTAAATGGTGAAAAATCAGCTCCTTCAAACCTCAATTGGATTGTGGGCAACTCGAATTCTCCTTCTTCATGTGTTTATCTGACCATCTTGACCAATTTTCTACTTTTGGTAGGTGTTCGTGAGACCACTTACTATTTTTAGTAAGTGTATATTTTGGGACCAAGATGATGTTTCGATTAATTTTCCATTGCAATAATTCTTTGGTGTTCACTTCCTCTTTTGCAGTTTCTTCAATTGACGACTTTCCTAAAATGGCATTCCTCTATGTAGAAAGATCTATTATTTTTAGAAAGTGAACTCTGGTGGTTGGATCACTGTGAAATAAAAAAAATTTGATATGGGTTTTTTGTCCAATATTTCCCCTCTTAAATCTTGGGACCTACCCGATTAGCAGTTTGGGAGATTTTAAACTTTCAAATTTCTGACCTAGCGGCACCTCTGAACACGAAAATGATTAATAGACCTCAAAAATTGTATGTCTAGTTTTCTCCTCCGTTCACAATGAAAATCACATTTTTGATATGGGTTTTTTTACTCTTGTTCTGGCTGGAGAAGTTTTTCTTCAAACCGATTTCTGGTTTGACAAGAAATCCAACTTTTTCTTTCATTGTGCAAAGAAATGGATTTCTTCACTGTGAAAACTTATTGTTGTGAATGCGAGGGTCTGAAGGTAAGTTTTGTATGGTCTCTCACAGAGATAAACATAGCAAAAAATGGTTTGTTTTTCCATGTACTGGTTTGCAAGATCTTTTTGAATTTCTGTTTCATGGCAATGGAGGTTTTCGGAGGGATTTCTTCGTTCGTTCTTCATTTCTTCTTCTTTGTTTGATCAATCTTTCTTCTATGACCTATATATTATCATGAAGTAGAGGATTTAGTCATTTTGGTAGAACGTTTTTCAAGCTCAGCAATGGTGGAGTGGTGGTGAGAAGTTACAAAGCAAGTTTCAGAGTGAAGCAGTGCAAGGGAATGGAGAAGAAGCGGGAATAAAGCAAGAAACACGAGGGGGTTCACTTAGTAAAGGTATGGTATAGAACGTGCGTTCGAAGGGAATTAAAGAATAACCTTAATTCTAGTTTTTACCTCTAATTATTCAATTGATAATATCCCCTTCTGTTATATTATTAGAATGAAAATACCCCCTATTTTTTCCATGTACCTTACTTTCCCATTTTTCAATTATAATTTTATTTACCCCTTTTTATTTCTGCCCTAATATATTAAATAGAAAATATATCATATTTCTCACTCAATTTTTTTAAATATGCATTTCCTCTTGAAAGATAGTTTGAATCCATTGAATACCTATTACAAATCACCTTATAAATGTTAATCTTTAATCATTTATCAATAGTTCTTCAAATAATTAAGATTGTGAAATAATATCACTTGTGTTGAAAAGCATACTCAATCCTAGTTTTCTACCATCTTATTATTTCTTGGTTAAGAATATCTTAATTGATATTTCTTTATTCAAAAAGAGATTATAATTTAACTTTATCAACACACTCCTTTTACAATTTTACGGTATTTAATTTTAAAAATTAGGGTTCAAATGTTTTAGTTTTATATTAAAATCAAACCTCCCTTTCCTTTGGCCCACCTCTCTAACCTACCCCTAATGCCTAATTCAAAATATTAATAAATTAAACCCTTTCACCCCCTCATGTCTACAGGTATATTGAATTTAATTTTATTAATATTAATTACCTCAATGTGAACCCGCATGTTAGGATATGGCCTAGCTAATGAATCCCCCGTGGCAAGAAAGAGATTTAAAACACTTTTTCAAAATGAGCCAATCAGGGGTGGGGCACATTTTTTATGTCCTACATGTCCCTAAATACAAAAGGGACATGAGGGACATATAATTTCACATGGCACCTAGTGATAACAAGTAACAGAGATCCAACGGTGAAGGTTTAAGCCCAAAAAGCAAGCTGGAAGCATTGGGGGGCTGGAAACTAGTCATATGAGGAATCGTGAGGCTTCTTGGGGGCTGGGAACATTTTTTTGTCCCTCATGTCCCCCAGCACAAATGAAAAAATGGGACATCAAACTTCATGGCACGCCAAGTGATGACATGTGGTAGCGATCTGACGGTTGAGGATTCAAGCTCCACTAGCTCCCAGAGGCTTATAAAAATCACTAGAGAGGGTCATATGAGTGACCAAAAGACTCCCTTTGGGATGGGAAAATTTTCATATCCATGATTTCCCTTTGCACAAAGGGAAATTAGGGACATCAATTTTCATGACACGTTAGAAGTCGCCACATGTCAGTGATCTGACGGTTGAGGGTTTGAGCTCCTACAAGTAGCTAAGGGCTGAACTGGCAATCCAAGAGATCGTATGTGTGACTTGAGGGATTATAAGGGATACACACATTTTTATGTCCCTCATGTCACTTTTCTTGAGGGACGAAAGGGATAATAAATTAGCCACGCTCCTGGAGTTAACACGTGTCCATCCTAAAATTTGAGTAACTGCGAGAACTCATCGAGAGGGCAACTTGAAACAGTGATATCTTGAGTTCTCGATGGACATTTTTGGTGAAATTGTTCATTAAATTGACTTAAATTGGAATTCATAATCCAATTTTGGGGTTTTCATATCTTGATTCATCCATCTAATCCCTAAAAAAGTGGATTTGTGATCTGGTCCCTTGTGCATGATAAAAGCTACCTACATACCCATTATGTCAAAGTGTTGTGAAAAACATAATTTAACCATCTTGTAGGGCTTGGAATTCCCTTTTCGATGATGTATTACTTTTCTCCTAACTCCATCCAAAGCTCATAAAATCACTTTTTGAAGCTCAGTAACTTTTTTTCCCTGTGCATTGCCCAAGCCTATAAACCCTCTTCCGAATCCTTTTTGAATCTTCTTGAATCACTTCTATGATGTTTCTATACCTTCAATTCATCTCCATGTTATATTAGGCTCCTCCATTTTTCTCCAAGGGGTTGTTCCAGTCCTGTGAAAGCCAATGATAGCCCTTCCCACAACTACCTAAAATTTGCATTTTCAATGAATTCCTAAAATCACTTAGGGGGTTCAATTAAGTTTCCTAAATCACCTAGGGGAATGATTTGAATTCATCTGGGAGGTCATGGAATTGAATTGGTAGACCTGAGGTTCCTTAGAAGAGTGAATTTTGAAAGTTTTGACACTGGGGTATAGTTGTCATGCTTGAAAATAGTCAATTTTCTGATTGCACATTTTCATGACAACACAACGGCTATAAGTGACCCTCCTATCTCATCCACATAACCAGATGTTCCCATATCTAGTTGATATTTACCATCCCTACAATCTATCATGAAAAAGATACTTTCACCATTAGCCACCATGCCATCACCAGATCCCCCAGTAGATATTATTGTCATCCCTGCCAAGGGTACTCCTCAAAAATCCAAATCTAAAGAGCTTAGAGTCCTTCCACAATGGTCCCTTAGCATTCTCATAAGAAGGTCGACATTCCCCTGATCAAGACAAAATCCCCATCCTCCATCTTGGGGCCACATCCATCCATCTTAGCCCCCCCCCCAATCATGATCCAAAACATTTGATTCTCTCCTAGGACCAACTCCTTCCTCTAGAGAACCTTCATCTACCAAGCCATCATAAATTATCCACCACTGTTTCATCTTCTAGACCACCTAGACCCTGACGCAATCCACCTTCATCCTCACCATTTGTATCATCCCGCAGGACCCATCCTAGTGTATACATTGAATCCTATGCCGAGGTCCTTCAACATTTACTATAGACTTCTACCATTATGCTTCCTCCCATTATACCCTTTAATCCAAACCAACCGAATCCATCATGGTTCAATTCTCATCACATCTGCACCTTCCATTATACTTTATCTCATGACACAGAGCACTATACAGCCCTTCAAGCTATCGTTCATGATCATTATCGAGCAGGAGGACCTCCTTGACGAGTCTCCTTCTTCGTTTACCGCTTCATCCATAGCTCACCTAGATTCTTTTTGCCTCCTCTCCATCCATTCAACCTCCTGGGTCATCTTCAGTCGTCCACGCCATCTCTCATTACTCCTGCTGACAAGGGTCCTCCCTTGTTCATCGATATTATTCACCTTGATACACCATCTTCCCGACATCCATATCCTTTGACATCTACTATCTTATCCACATCCCTTTCATTGGGGGAACATATTTCCTCCTGTAGTTATTGATATTTTAGCATCCTTCTTCTCCTCTCTATCGATTCATCCTCCCATGCTAGGGTGACTTCTTTCTAGGACTTGTTCTATTTCATATATTAGTCCCCCTACACATTTTGACATTGTCTTATCTCATCCACCTCAGATTCATTTGATCATGTCTTTCATCCTTTTCTCCTACAACCACTCTCATGGCCATATTTTTGCCTCCCTTTGGAAGCACCATGACTCTCATTTAAGAACTTGTCTTCGTGGCACATTATTTTATGATCTGTATGTAACTTATCTCGTCTAGTCTCTAACGCATCTTGATTGTCGTTTTGATCCATCATGTAATCAGTAATTTGTCTCCCTATAGGGGGTCCATTCACTCATCTTAGATGCAAACCTTTTTCTATCCTTGAGGGGCAGCGCATTTTTTTATTTTCACTTGTTTTCTCTCATCCCATATTCCAAAACATGATGGCTAATCTCTTAACTTTGTCAGAATGTCACTACTCTAGAAAGGAGCCAATGTATAAAGTTTTCTCCTAACTAGATCAGACCATATGGTAAACTAGAATTGGAATCGTGCTTAACGACATTGTACTTGCGACCATTCTATTATTAGCACATTTCCCAGTGTTCCCTTAGTCCCATTATTTAATCATTCCTCTATCTTATCCCTTTCCATTCCGCGTCTGTGATGATTTGGAACTATGTGGTTTCCCATCAATTCCTATATGATGACCTTAAATATGGGCACCATAGCTCTACCCATAGCATTTTCCTTATGGATAGTTTCTCCCCTTTGGTGGGAAATCCACAATTATCACATCCATCTCCCTCTTATTCACCTATTGGAATCATGCAAAGGGTTCACATGAATGTCTCTTGTACACTCTTTATCCCCTCCTAAGTGGTCTACTTAAGCTAGTCTCAACTCTCCCTCATGAAAAATCAAAAATATGGATGCTCAAATCAAAATCAAAGTTATAAAAAATAGACTGATCCCTCAAAGGATAGTTGTTCATGCAAAAAAATAAGAAAAGAAAAAAGAAAAGAAATCAAAAGCATGAAATCAAAATAAAATAAATAGACCAATCCCACGAAGGATGGCTATCATTTATTCTTACCATCTATATATTGTAAAAATTAGACCATACCCTCAAAGTATGGCTACTCCTTATGGAATTTGAAGGCTTCCTACATTGACCAACCTTCCATTTTATCAGCATCCTAAGAACATCTTCCCACATTGATCTTTTCTCTTTCCCCTTCCTAGAGCTGGGGCATAGTTTAGGAAATGCCACTTTTGGGAGAACCCTCTTTCCTCTATACAAGTTTCATCTCAAACCCCTTTTTTCATGTCAACATTAGGTTTATGAGATCATCTCATCCATTGCTTCCTTATGATATGTGAAATGACTAACTATCGTTGGTTATTTGCTAACATATGTTTTAGTCACATGTGCCTTGCATTACCTGGATCCCCTTTTTGTTTATCTCCAATGCGGTTGGAGGCATATTTAAGCTCCATGTTATAAAGTAGTTTTTTTCACACCTATAGGTCACCACCATTGCGAGATATATATTTTTCCTAAATCCTATTGCATCTATCTTCCATCACATCAGTTTCTTCATCTCAATCACCTATATGTTATCTATCTATCTTACAAAAAATCCATCATCCATCACATTCATACTTAATTTGTTTTCACCACATCTTACCCATATAAATTTTAATCATCATGATCAAATTTAAACATAAAATATATAGTCCTAATCATCACATCAGACATCTATATCATCATTCTATTCATACACATACCAATTTAAAATATCCATTTAATCATACATTTATTTCACTATCGTCATCAAATGAAAAATAGGCATGCGTCCCAAGAGCAACCATCATTATCACATCTAATCTAGAAGCCATCATCATGACATATAATATAAAATCATCACATCAAATTAAAATTCATCACATCACATAATGGACACATGATAATCCATAACAAAACCATATATCATATATCAAAATGATTATCAATACATCATGGCCCTCTAGGGGGCTCCCTCAAAGCAGAAATACTATCAAAATTTATAAAATGAATATCTGAGGCTCTCAAGTCCTCATCTCTTGGGGTAGGCACAACACCTGATCCCTGCACATCTCTGCCACCCTCGTGGCCTCCCTCTACTCATTGTGGTTGTGCCACACTATTCATACTCCTAGATGGCCCAGCTCCTCCTACTACCATCCTCTGAAGATGCTCCCAATATCACAGGGTCTTCAGAAAATTCTGGAACAAAATCCCCTCGTAATATCTAGCCTCTGTGGCCAGGCTAGCACTCTATATCTTTCCATCAAAATCATGTTAGGGGGGTTCCATCTTTCCTAATCCATGTGGTGTTTCCTGAAGCACTAGCTGGTCAACTCTTGTCACTACGATGGTAGCCAAATCTCCAAAACAGACCATGTAGGCCTCCCTCTTCTAGTGATAGCAGTCCCTCTCCTGAATAATTTGGTCTCTCTCCTGAGTGACCACATCCTGCTCTGCTGAAAGGTTATATCCCTCTCTACTCTCATCTGATCTAACTTAACACACAAGCGTGCCACCTCTGTAGCCTCTCCTGCTCCATCTCCACTGCCTCCTAGAGCTACCTCAACCTCAACCTCCATCTCCTCTATCTTCTCCTCTCCTCCCTCCTCAACCACCCGAGCTTTCCCATGTTGTCATGTACCAATCCTAGTATCCTAATCCTACTCCCCACATCATCATCATCATCCCATGGCACAACCTCCTCCTCCAGTGGGTATGTCATAGTAGGACTTGGTAATTCTCTATCCAGACTCCTCCCTCCTATACAAAATCAGATCATGAGGCACTGACTGAATGACTCCAAACTGCCATCTACCCTGTCAAATTGAATGGTCTCTATCATCTCTGACCATATCCCCTACACCCATCTCGTACTCCTCATCCCCAACTAACTCCACATCCACACCAGGCCAAGTAGGGAAATCCTGATATGGTTGCCATCTAACCTAGTCAATATCTAGCTCTGTAAGCTGATCTACATACTAATCCACCCCTCTCTCACCCCTTTCTCAGAAGGCCTGATCGACCCTCCATCTCAGAAATATAACCTCCAACTTAATATGGTCACATGTGACCCATGGAAGCCCTAGTGGTCTAATCACAACAATATGCTCGTAGGCATAGCAATGTAGCAAGAAGCCTACATCTAACCCAAGACCTCCTACCTATATTGTATCCAGATAGCTTATGGTAAACTTGAGCCAATAGTGTGGTCCCAAATGAAAACATTGTCTGGTGGTCAACAATATCAGCCACTACACCAGTCAATGCCCATGGAAACTGAGATCCTCTCGAATCTAGAAAATCATAGTAGGATACTGTCATCATAACCATGCAAAATCAATCAGTTACATTCCACCCCAACCTCATATCTCTTCTCATATGAAAATTCCTCTAAAGAAAATATGATAAGGGGCACATCGGCTCCAAATAGCCCATGTCAAAACTACTAATCTATCATCACTAGTAATGGGAACTATTTGCTCCCCCTATATCGGCATCCTAAGAATCTGATACACATCCTCTAGGGTGATAGTCATCTCCACTGTCCTGAACCAAAAATGTACCAGCATGTTGGTCCCATCTCTCTGTAAGAGCAATCATAAGCCCCACATCTCATGGGATCCTCTGATAGTGTCTAAATCCACCTAATCCTGACTAAAAATAGATGGTCCCACTCAACATCTGTCATATCTCCTCTAATCTTCTATATAGAGTAGGCACTTGATGTCTCTCAGATATAAGGTCTCTCTAGCCTACAATCACAAGATAAAATATACACACATCAGATCCATAATCCAAAAATACATTTAAAATGTCATTAATTTTCATCCAAAATAGAATCAAACCCTAAGTTATCCAATCTAACCCTAGTCGATGCTGACCCAAGTCGGGTTGATGCATCTTAGGGTGAAATCAACGAGCCCTAGGGCCCAATCAACATTGAACCACCTAGGTCACCACTAATTACCCCTGACATCATCCACTTTTTTCTAAAAAAATAAAAAAAAAAATAAAACATTAAATTCAATTAAAAACTGGTGTGATTTTTGTTACTCACCATCCTCCTCACTTTCTGGTGTTTCCTCATAGCTCTAATAGCCTCCATTTCCTCAATCTCTCTTTTCTTGCTTTTTTCTCTCTCATCAACTCCACACGTGAAATTGAGATTTCTCGGCTAACCATTGGGCTTATATAGCCCACCGACACTTGGTCATCGTCAACCCCCTTGGGTCATCGTCGATTGGCCTCAGTCACCGTCAACTAGCCTTACCACCAACCATTTTGGGCTTTCTCCCCTCTTTCTTACATCCCTTTCTAGGGCATCATCTCTTGTTGACCTTTAAATCCACATTTATGGTCATCTCTATTTTTTTCCCCTTTGGGCATTTTTATACAACATTTTCAGCTATTTCTTCCTCTGGGCATACATATTCTTTAAGTCCACACCCTATGGCCATAGTCAATCTTCCTTTGGGAATACATACTCTTCAATTCCACATTTGTGGCCATCTCTTTTTCCTTTGGGCATGTTAATCATATTTATTCCATAATGTCCACACCCATGGCCATAATCTCTCCTCTATTGGGATTTTTATTTTATAATCCTATCCAATTTGCACATGAAGTCCTCCTTTGAGGCCATACTCATCTTCCCATTTGGGCATTACATTCATTATATCAAGTCCACTTTTGTGGCCATATTTGTGCCCATCCTTGGGGCACCATTATTTTTCATCAAAGTCCACCTTTGTGGCCATGTTTATCCCCTCTTGGGGCATACCTTTTTATTTTTAGCCTTTGTGGCCATACCTTTTTCCACTTGGGGCATATTTTAATTTTTTCCTTTTTTTGCCTTTGTGGCCATACTTTCCCCCTTTGGGCATATTATTTTGTACTCACTTTTTCATCTTTCCTTATCGGCCATTCTTTGTGTCCCATTGGGCACCATATCATACATCTTCATCCCTTATGGATGCATACCTATTTGTCTCGATTCCTTGTGTATGAAAGGTATTTCACATACTTTTTGCATATAGTTGCACATACTTTGATGACTTTCCTATGACCTGTTGGTCATCCCATCCTGTATCCATACTGCAGTGGTCTTCACCCACTCACTATGCCCATAAATAATTGTTGTTTGTCTCCATTGAGACCACAATTGTCCCCTACCGATGTGATATTTGAGTCACCACCATAGTTTTCATCCATTATTGTGATCCTTTTTTCCTAGGGAATCTCGCCTTGGTTATACTTTCACCCATCTTTTCATCACCCACCCTCCCTTCATCATCTACCTTTTTTTCAAACGTGTCATTGATTTCCTTTGACATCATCAATCCCCCATTTGAGGGGGATCTTATCATCAATCCTTTATCCTCATCCAACCTTTTTTTTTTGTCTCTTGGTTTGCTACCGTAAACCACTCAACAAAAAGGGGAAAAAATGTAAACACCTAAATTTGGTATCTATGCCTTCATTCACCTGCGTGTGCATATTTAATCATTTATTCAAATCACTTCTAGTCCCATTATTAATTAATTAATCATTTAATATTTTACATGCCCAATTATCCCATCCACATTAATCCTTATTAATTAATTAATTCTCATTAATTAATTAATCATTTAGATCCTCATCTCCCTAATCAACCTTCTAATTAGGATGCTTTTATCCTACCCATAAATCCCTATGATTTTTCTACCTAATCCTATCTTCTAACTACCTTGGATTTATCCCCAAGTAACCTAATCCCACTCACATGCTTTAAAGCACTTGCCCAAGCCTTAAAAGCAGAAAAATCTCACCTTAAATAAAAAATCATGCCCATTGGGGAAAATTTCCCCATAGTCAGTGGCAACCCACCCAGTCGTCTGTCGACCCTTATAAAATGAGTGTTTTCTTTCCATTAAGCAAGGAAGAGGAAATCAAAAATCAATCAATCAATCCAGTAATCAGATGTGTGAAATTCCCTCCTCATGCCTAAGTAGTTATGAGACATCCATAGACCTCTTGGGATTTCTTGCATCACTCATGATCATCATTCGTGAGATTCTTCTTATTCATTATCACATTATCTTAATAATATTATTGTATATGCTTCACTTCTAACATCTTTTAGGTACACAGAAATCTTTGGAAACACTTAGCAGCCTTCTCCCACAATCTCTTTTTCTTGCAGGTTACCATTTTCATCCTTTCATCCTCGTCTTTGCATTTTTTGATACAGTCACCGCCCAATCCTCCCTAGTCGTCGTCGACCAGGGTCTTGTCTATCCAAAAACCCATTTGAATCCTCCTTTCTGTCATTTATCCTACTTCTCTAATTCTGGTTCACTCTATAGACCCTTTTTACAATAACTACTACCCACCCTCATCAACTTTAGATCACTCTCAGACCTTACAAGTCTACATATTTCATCTAAAGCTCCAGGTCCATCCTCCACAGGTCACCGTGGACCTTCCTATGCACAATCTGGGTCATCGTCAACCCAAGACAAGTAACACATTATTTGCAGTTATTTTCATCTAAATAGATTTAGACCAATTTCTACCATTTTTTAGATTTAGTGATACCTCTGTTTCTGCATGCTTTTTATTTTACATCCTTTTATCTAACAAACGGGGGCTGACATCCACCAAGGAAGTTAACGCTTCTCTGGGTCCTGCTTTTTGGGAATGCCCTCCCCCTTATCTATCTAATCAAATCTTGTTTCAGTCATATTTTTAGGTTTGGCAGCATCAAAAATTCATCATTTAGTGCTCGTATCAAGCATCATGCATCTAAGGTAACATAAACCCTCTTTCATTTTTAAGTTGTTAGTTTCTTTATTAGCTAGTACAGTAACTTCATAATGAATGATAAAAGTGGACACCATTAATACTGTCAATTAGGAATTAAATTTTTCTTTTGGAAAAATAGTGAAAATTTTATAAAAGTGTCAATTTTTCTATGGACTCACCATATCTACACCTATATAGACCCTCAACATCAAATTCAAGAGATAATTCTCTTGGCAATGGTCTAGTTTCAAAAACCCTCACTTCCTTCAACTTCCTCTTTTGATTGTCTTCAACCAACTCTGATAAGAATAATAGTCAATGGATGGTAAATCAAACTTCTAATTCTTATGGGCATAGTTCCACTTCTCATCTAGATGTTATGTATCCAATTTCTAACTCCAATTCCTCCTAAAAGTGGTGCATTCATAAAAACTTATCAATTATGACCTAGAGGAATGGAAATAAACTGTAGCAAAGAAAGAGATTTTGACCATATTTTAAGGCATAGAGCCTAGTTCACATTCCTCTTAATCTCTTTAATATTCTATATTGTGATTTTTAATATTTTAATCACTACATGTTCTTAATACTCAATGAATTTTTAGAAACCCTGAGTCACAACATCTTTCAAAGAACTGTCAGAGAGAACTCGAAATAGAATTATCCTTTCACTCGAATTCCTTCACAATATCATGCATGACCCAAAGGCACAAGATTATTCCATTTTTCAAGTAATTTGAGTGGTTCATTTCAAGATAAATGGGATTTCCATTAGGAAACCCTAGTTTACGGGTTAGGTTTTCTGATCAACCCAACAGACAATTGTTTTAAGTTTCTTGTCCATTATTCAATATTCCTAAAACTTAGTTCTATGATAAGACTATAGGGATCCAAGAAAACTTTACAGAAGCCAAAATCCTAATGAAATGTTCCTCTCTCATATGTCTTCATGTTTAGCAGTGGTTTGTGACTATGAGTCTTTGCTTTAAAACTAGGAAGAGGTTAAAAACTTCTTGAACATTATCCTTTTTCTATAAATGGATTGAGGAGGAATATTTAGGCTTGAAAAAAAATACTCACTATTTCCACACACTCACAAATGTCTCTTCCTTAAATTGGTTCTATCACAATCTTTGTTTTAGAGTTATACAGTTCCCTTAGGATCAAACCACACTCAAATAGTATGTTTAGGAGGAATACATAAACAATGCCCTTGATATTTCATATGAGGAACAAATACATGTAGGAATTCAAAACTCAATAGAATGTTATAGAAGGATCATTAGCACTACTATGTAAGACAAATAGAAAATCAACCAAAATTATGTGTCTTTACCCTGATACAGACTTCAAGAAATTACTATAATCAATATGGGTCTCACAACCACATGCTTGAATCATACTGAGTATTATTCAATGAGATCAAACACCATTAAGCATAATTTCATCATCCATACACAAATTTAAGCTATTAAGCAACATGACTCGGATTAAGCATACTTTGTCTTGTTTTGCAAAAACACTTTCCTTCCTTTATCAAACTTGGAGCTCCAATTCCCATTAGCTTGACCATTCAAATGATGAATGAAATTGATTATATTAGGGTTTTTATATGCTTCCTTTTATAGTTTCAAGTGACAAAAATTCTTCATATGAACCTTCTGGACTAATTTTGTCCTTAAATACAACTTTACATGAATTTAGACGCATGCTTAGACTAGGATATAGTGATTTAGGCTAGTAATATGGCTCAATTATTCCTTAGAGACATCTTAAAGTCTTGTTTCAACCTTTTTATATGTTTTATTACTCCAAAAATCACAACAAACTCAAAAACAAAATAAAATTCATTCAAATTTCAAATTGGAACCTTTTGGAGGGAAAGTTCCTTATTCAAATTTTGAAAAGGCATGACACAATATAACACCATCCAAGGAACATGAATAATGACTAGGATCCATAGATATAATAAAAAATAAAAATTGATGATGCATAAGTCTTATGTACATGTTTAGGGAGGATTCTCAATTGGAAATAATGACACATGTAAATGTGTGACTTAAGGATGCTCTCTGAAAGAGAAAAGTGTTATAATTTCTAAGGATAGTGGTGATTATATGAAATTAATTAGACTTAAGACCACACGAGAAGAAGGATCACACAATGTGATGCAAGGTAGCAAATGACATGATGAGTTAATTAGTATATGGCATAGAGTATTATGTACTCTGGCACATGAAGGCATGTGTAAGGAGATATGTGGCTTGGAAATTAGTAAGTCATGCTAGAAGGTTACAACTGTAGTGTGCGAAAGGAAGTGATAAAGGAAAAAATCGAAAAGATATGTTTATTACGAAACTAACTTAAAATATTTAAAGTAGGAAAAATCATTTTGAAAGTATAAAAGTAATTCAATGGAGCACTAAATGGTTATAAAAGGGAGAAAATAAATTCAATTGCTACCCTGAATCCAAGAAGACTTGACCTATTGAGCTATTGAGTGATTTGGTGCGACAACACAAGAAGAATGATAATAAAATCATAGAAACATGCATGAGGTATTTGTATGAGGCTCCTCTATGGGAGGAAGTTTGAGCTGAAGATTGAAGTACAAAATTAGGGCATAAGAAAGAAGGGGTTTACAACCTTTGGCTAAGAGTTAAAATAACGAGGGTTTGTAGTGCTCAGGTAAAACAAACTATCTAGGGCATACATTTCTAGGAGTAATGGCACCAAAAAGGGAAACTACAACATCAAAATCAAGAAGGGGTGAACCCCACATGAAGAGGGTTGAGGTAAAAGTTGAGGAACTTTTAGAAAATATCAACTTAGAAATACAGTACCCTCCTAGAGTGTGTAGGGTCCAGACATGTAATTATCATCTCACAAAGTGTAAAATCTATGAGTATAACCATAGGGCTCTAGGCCATAAAAGCAACATTGAAGCACGACATGTTGTGGGTGTTACCACAGACAAATTAAGAAGGGAAATTTTTGGTAGATGATTCAGTAAGGATAAATCTAGACAATGTGGGGGTCCTCTAATTGTTCAAGATAACCTTCTTTGTGAAGCCTGCACATTTATTCTAGTGTCTCGTGTTTGGGGTACATGAGGGTGCCTCGGAAAGGTGGACAAATGTGAACAAGAAATTCTTATATATTACACACAGAATGGCCCACAAGAATCAATACAATATAGTTTAATACATTAGTAATGGGATCATAGAGGAGGCCAAGGAACATAATGAAGAGGGAAACAATATCACTTAGGGCTCAATTCTCCTATTTATAGTCTTATAGGAAATTGGAGTTCTAGATGGTTCAGATAAGAACATGTGGGTTTACCCAATAATGAAATATTCCCCTTCATATGGGTTTATTAGTTGCACTTATGATGATGTAATAACCAAAATATATAATGAAAGAATAGGCAATTGGTACAACAGGTTATGCACGGCATATGAAAATGAAATGTGCATCCCACATGAATTACTCTCAGAGGTTGGAGAAAAGGCCAAGTTTGCACTAATGCAACACTACAGTCTTGCGCACTTATAAATATAGGATGGGGATATCGGCCCATGGTGCAAGCTTCCATTTGCATTCACTTTTTGATATTTCAAGTGCGTGGTGAATAGGATTAAGGACACGTAGAAGTTTACCTTTGATGTTGATAAGATGGATTTTGACCTATATATCTTATGCACGACCTACAGGTATAAATTCAAGATTTCCTATTTAGAGACTTTAGAGCCAAATACTTTGGACCTATACCCCCAGTTGAATTTAAAAATAAAGGGGATGACGTACATATATGTTTTTGTCTTGATAAAAAAAATAAAGGGTTGAATAGAAATGGAGATTACAGATACTTGTAGCGTGAATAGGTTGATAAAGAGGTAAGGAAGGTGCCACAGAAATAGGATGGTACTGACCCATCGAAGGAAGTTCTTGGCTAGAAAGATAAGGAGAAGGAAAAAAACTTTTTGGAATAAGGATCAATCCAAGATCCCATGAAAGGATAATTCGCACATGCGTGAGGAGGCGTGAGAGGAGGAAAAAGATACATATGATTCCTATGTTATTAATGAAGATAAGTGAATGAACAATGTGAATAGCACAACCCCCCTTCACTCTAAGGAAGTAGAGGATAAAGGTGAAGGTGGTTAGAAGGAGTTAGACTCCTAGATCACCGCATCTGGACTTTTTAGACGATCCTACAAAGGTATTGAGGGCATGATTCCTTAGCAAAATAACTAGTGACAAACTATATGGTTGGGATATAACGCATAAACATAGAAATGTCTCGAACACTAGGAAGATGATGTATTATAATTTTCATATGAATACAAAATATCCTGAATTTTAAGTAAGTAATAATTCCCTAAATGTTGTAGAGCTTAAGAGTGACCATGGGAAGAAATACAAATAGGTAGATCCTATGTTTTTGATAGATGAACAAGAATGTAATGCCTTGAATTAGTTGGTTGTGGATGTTACATGTACAAATTTAGATTCTGGAATTACAATGAGGGTAATGGCAGTAGATAAGAATGATAAGGAGAATGAGATTGAAAATATTAAGAATGATATCCATGGAGAACAAAATCACACCAAGGAAGCATATGATAGTGTAGGCACCGTGGTAAAGAAGATCTTAGGTCAATTCCCAACCTTAGTGAGCCATGTAATATGTGACTATAATGATGAGATGGAGTGCATTGAATAATTGGTAGGGATGATTCTGGTAAATATAAAAAGTGACGTGGGTCCAATAGATAAGGAATTTGAAAAGGAAAAGGAAGCAAATAAGATAGTTGTTGAAGCCATAATATATGAGCTTGAGGATTTATTCACACAACTCAAGGAGGTGAGTATTAAAGCTGATTTGGATTTCAAAAAGTGTCAGAAGTGCAACCCTATCCTTGGTGTGAGGGTAAGTAATGAAGATTCAAAGCTCATGTTCATACAGGAAAAGACACTAACCAATAAGATAGAGTGCACTAAGGTAATGGCCAAGGTGAAAAAACAAAAGAGTTAATTAAGGCAAAAAATGATAAACTAGAGCTCCAGATAAGCCAGTTTCAGAATATGGTGTTAGAATGCATGGATATTATAGGAGAGTATATAGAGTTAACTGTGGTTATACCAGGGATTGTAGAGGCGGAACCTGAGAAAGCATTGGAGGAAATCAATGAGTGGAATAAATTGGAGGGTGAGATAAGTTCTGAATTCTTATAACTCCTTCAAAATCCTAGGGCTTGATTGGCACAACTAAATTCTATGCGCACTGACACCTCATTACAGTTTAAGTGTCAGTGCGCATAGAATTTAGGTGAAATAAAAGACTACAATTTTTTATCAGATTGGCACAATTTATAACAGGTTACACAATTGTTTACACAAAACATGTACAATCCTTCAGCAATCAAAATGCATTATATCTCCTTTTTCTATTTACATTGAATTGAACTACATCAAATTGGATAAAAATAGGATCACGCCATCTATAGTGATGTATAAATTTCAGAAATAATTCAGGGATGAAGAATAACATTAGACATTTCTCCCAAACACTTCTACCGTGGCATGAGATTTCCCAAAAAACTCATTCTTGGCATGAGATCACCCAAAAAAATCGTTCTTCTACAACATTTCATGACACTTTCTATCCTTTTTCACTCATCATGAATCAGGCACACATGTTATTTTTAGTTCTCTTTCACATTTTTACACACTTTTTACATATTTTCATAAAAAATTCATATACACATATTTGACTACTCTTTTTCTATTCTTTTTTATAGGTTCATCCTTATGGGAAGCAACAATCACAATCACAACATATTGTGTGATATGAATTTTTTCCCATTTAATAATCCTAATATTTTACCATATAAAAATAATCCTAATGTATTTTAAACCAAAAGAAAACAATAGTTCAAAGATTAAACATAACACAATAAGGAGGACTTTGTGTGCCTCAAGTAATCCCTACATGATACTCTAGATATGCATATCTAGGTGAGGACTATGTGTGGCTCAGGAAATTCCTAAGTGATACCATAGATTCAACACCTCAAGCTATGGCCACATTATTAGGAGGAAATATGTAAAAAATAATCTTCTTGCCATGGCCAAGAACCATCTTGGGTTATACTTTACATACCCCAGTTAAAACACCCCTCTAGAATCCCCCTCTCGAATGCCCACACATTTCCTTCACTCGGTATCAAATAAAAATCTACATGAGCACACATATTCCTATGGGTATTAAAACCTTGCACCACAATTTAAATAATTTTAACTGGGTAGGGTTTCAACCAACATACCCATTCAAAACAAATTTTATTAATCACTTTATCAACACTAATATATTTTCCTAATGGTACTCATTAATTACCCTTCTCAACACATCCATGTTCGAGAAGTTATTTTCATTTTATCCACCATATATTAAAGGGGTCCTCAAATATACATAATATTTCATGCTTTTCCATTCCAAAGTTTGCTCTCTTATTTATAGTTCTCAAGAGGTGGTTACCAATAATCACACCTCTTCATTACATATTTAATATTACTTCATTATAATTAATAAATAATTCATACTTATTTATCGGGTACTCAATAATCATTCTTTTTATATTTTATTAACTCTTTATCTACCCATATTACTTTAATTTTACTCTCTCTCTCTCTCTCTCTCTCTCTCTCTCTCTCTCTCTCTCTCTCTCTCTCTCTCTCTCTCTCACACACACACACACACACACACACACACACACACACACAAATTGGGGGTATTTATTTTATTTATTACATATTACCATTACTTACATACACTCATAAATGGGTTCATTATATAACTTTTAATCCATCCTTTAAAAGGAGTTCGGGAACTCTTATAAATCTTTTATTTTACCCCTATTTTAAAGGGGTTCATATGCACATATCTCCCACCCTATTAAAATGGGTCTTCTTATACATATTTATTTAGCATTTAATCCTTTAATTATTGCTTTCCAATTTTAATTTTATGGCTTTTTCTCTTGATTACATTTTTAGAAATTAACTCATTTCATTTTAATTATTTACTAAATTCTAGAATTTAATATTTTATCAATGAGAAATTTGTCACATAACACATCAAACATGTCAAGCGACATTGACAGCAGGTACATCGTGACATATACACATATGCTTTCAACCCTAGGGTCACTTCCTCTTCTCTAGCTTCCGTGCTTCATTTTTGTCACTCCACATTTTTTCTTGTCTCCTCGGCATGATTTCACCATATATATACATGGTTATCAGGTATGCATTTCTTATCTAATTTATGTTATCAAGCACTCACTCAACAACATAAAGTGGGGGAAAATTTAGACACTAAATCACACACTTGGGTATATTTATAGTTCTTGATCACATATTACTATTCATATGATTCCTAAATGAGAAAATTACTATTTAACCATTGTCTTTGGCCTATTTGATTTCTTTATGGTTTCCTTCTTAGCCTTACACACCCTATTTCCTATTCTGACTTTCGATACTTCAAATTTTCTGAGTATGGACACCAACACCCAGCCAAGATGCTAGTGCCTACGCGCCCTCATCCCCTATGGATGTCTTGACCTCATTGTATCTTTCTCACCTATTTTGGGCCTCTTCTAGCCATTGGGCATATTGTTTTCTTATGGGTCAGCCTTTTAGTGGTTAATTATGAAATTCAAAATAGAGAATCATATAAATGCAAAGCTATGTGACCATAATAAAGGACCAAACTCTAAGCATCTATTACTATCACCTAAGGTTACATCTAAAAGAATTTAGGGAGCATCAAAGCATCCATCTAGCTATCATTTAAGGGACAAGGGAATGTATTCTTCTGTATACAATTCATAGTAAGGGAAGTTCATTTTGACATACATACATCTACTTGCATTGTTATATCTAGTTTCTCGTTATTCAATGCATCTTGCACAAGATCCACCTAGGGAACAATTATACACACATACATACAACTACATGGAGTCTGAAATGTAGTGTATCACTTGGATCGTAAGTTCACTCAGTCGGGTGACCTCCGAGTTCAGTCTGACTCCCCATTTGCATCTTCTTATTTTTAGGATTTGATGTGTTTTTGTAGAGACTTAAATTCAGTATCTATACCCTCATCACCCACGTGTGCATATTTATTTAGTCATCCCCCTTCCTTTAATTAAATTCTCTCCCAATCCTCATTAATTACTTAAGTGATGTTAATTATTTAATCATTTAATATCTTACATGCCCAATTATCCCATCCATATTGATCTTTATTCCTATTAATTAATATTAATTAATCATCATCCATTGCCCTAACCAACCTTATATTTCTATTGATTTTATCCTACACACACATCCCCTTTACATTTCTATATTTTATCTATTTTTATGCCCTAACTACTTGTTGGCTTGGAAATTTTTCTCGAGGAAAAATGTGTGGTTTTCCTCACCAACACTATGGGAATCTAAGTCCCTCTACTTTGAATGGTTCAGCTTCCATATTATGCATGTAAAACAGGTGGATTCAATGGTGGTTTTTCAACCAAAGATCCATAGGGGCACTCCACTGACCCTATGGCAAAGCATGCAATTTCTTGCTAGGACAGAAATTGGTCTGAGAGTGGGAAAGGGAGTGAGAATGAAGGCAAGAAGATTAATGATGTAGGTAGAACATCAGATGCATGCATACATTGATTAGAAAGTTCATAACATGCATTTAACTGGAAGAACAACAAATTTACAACACCCTAGCTACAAGACCGAATAAAACACATTGGTCACAAAGTACCGATTCATTTCTCCATCAAAGGGACTTAAAATTCCTTCTTTTCTTATTACAGCCAAAGCAAAAACTTGTAAAATGAATGGGAAATAGAAGAAGATTGCAGAGAAGGAAGAATAGAAGAAGATTGACTATCGGTTTTTTCCTTTGTTCGTAAAACGCATTTACAGTCTCCAAATTCAATTGCCAACCTGTACAATGAATTTTAGAGCCCATGAAATAGCTCACACGAGGTGGTTACAACTTCTCAAGGCATCCAAGAAAATTTTTTAATCGAATCTAATCATTCGGGCCGTTTTGAATTCTTGATTTGCAGAGAAACGACAATGGCGGCAGAAAACCAGAAATTCATAATTATAACTATTTCGTTCTTTGCCATTTTGAATATGAACTGTTAGATCACCTTTTATACCTTTGAATTTGAGTCATCCAGGTGGCAGAAGGTGATTGGAGTGGCCATGGGGAATGCCTTTTCATTTTACAACTTTTTGAAGATTTGGCAATTTTTCACTTTTTGGCCCGCCGGCCCGGTTTGACTTTTCAACATGGACACGTGGCGTCTCTTGATTGGAAACGGGGTCGCGGGTCGATTTAGAACATTTTGAACCTTTGTTGGAAAAAATTTCAAAATCACAAAATCCTTCGTCGATGCACACTCCCGTGTTGACTTGTCAACGCTAGAAGGACACATGGCAC
The DNA here is from genome assembly GCA_019776745.2 of Taxus chinensis. Classification (NCBI taxonomy): domain Eukaryota; kingdom Viridiplantae; phylum Streptophyta; class Pinopsida; order Cupressales; family Taxaceae; genus Taxus; species Taxus chinensis. The sequence continues at coordinate 781,822,910 of CM034152.1, forward strand.
AATTTGATTGGCTACAGAGGTCACATTAATCTTTTTACTTTTAACCCCGAAGGCTAAAAACTTGAAATCCCATTGAAGGTCCATCACCCACTTTGACTAGTCAACAGGGACACTTGGCATCATTTCATTGGTTGCGGAGCCACAGGTAGTTTCATCTTCTTTAACTTTTAAAACCAGAAGACTTAAAGTTTTAAATTCTTCCGCTGACCCATGGTTCCGTTTTGACTTTTCAACTCCAAAATTAACACGTGTTAGCATCCAATTTGTTGTGGGGTTCAAACCTTATTCTTTTCTCCACTCCGCTCAAGCTCACGGATCTACCATCACCAATTACACTTTTTTCTGAAAAAGGGCAAAATGACAAAGAAATATCCTCAGCCCCGCCAGTCCGCCTTGGGCAAAAAATGCAACTTAGGTCTGTCGAGCCATATCTTGAGAAATACAACAAGTTAGAATGACTTCTTTACCTTTTTGGAAAGGGGAAGAAATTTCCCATTTGATGAAGTAGGTTCCAAACATCATTGAGCTCTTGGAAAGAACCAAAAATTCAAAATACTCAGATTAGACCATTTTCAAAGGGGACAAACTCAAAAATTTAGGGTTAGACTTGGAAAAATGAAGGAAATTTTTGAGGGGACAACACTACCCTTATCTCATTTCTTTCCCACCTAAGTGCTTTAAAGAATCCTTCTATTCTTTAAGAAGTTATAAAATTCTGTTAAAATCACAAAAGCAGCCCATTGGGGAAAACTTCCCCACAATCAGTGGCAACCTAGCTTGGTCACCGTCAACCCTATAAAACTAGTTGTTTTCTTTCTATTTATCATCATATGCATGCAACTTCGGGCTTCCTTGTGAGTTGAGCATCCTTCCCCGTGAAAAACATCCTTGAAACACTTACAGATCTTCTAGACATATTTTTAGTGTGCTTACATCGCTTAGGATCATCCTTCGTGAGGTTTATCGTTATCATCGTGTTACTTTATTCATCTTTTATCATATTATCTGGGTATTTCTCATATCTAATCTCTTGCAAGCTCATACCATCAACAACGGTGCTTAGAGATTCTTCAACAACTACCTCTTTTAATTATTTATTTACAGGTTGTTCTTCTGCCTTACCTTTCTTCATCCATAACTGACTCTGATATAGTCACCGTCATTTAGACTGGGTCCCTATCAACCCAAGCCAAGTTTTTCCATTAGACTTCTTCTCTTGCCATTTCTGGTCATTTTCTGGGTTTTCTATCTCTAGTTATTTCTTGCAGACTAATCACAACATACATAGGATCATGTCATCCTCCAATGCCATCCTTCAGGTATGCATATTCATCTTATAGTCCATATTTTCCCTCCCAGGTCATCGTTGACCTGCCTCTACACAGTATGGGTCACCGTAGACCCAAACCAAGTAACGGTTAATTTATAGTTATTTACAGCTAATCAGCTTTTAGATCAATTTCTATCATCTTCCCAGATTCAGTAATATTTTTGTTTCTACATGCTTCTACAATTTCATCTTTTACATCACTTTTTTTAAAACAGGGGTTAAAATCCATGAAAGGGAGCTAATCACTTCTTAGAACTACATTGTCAGGAAACCCCTGCATATATCTATCTAATCCATCTTCATTCCATTCTTGTAGGTTTGATTTAATTTTTAGTAATGGTATCCATCATCATTTAGCGTATGTATCACATCACATCTGAGGTAACATAAACCCTCCAGCATTTCTGAGTTGCTAATTTATTTAGTAGATAGTGCATTGACTTCATTAAGTATGAGAAATTTGGAAAACATTCCCAGGACACCTGGTGGGACTACCCTTTTGGTGATCTTTCACTTTTCTGTCTATTTTTTTTCTTTTTTGTCTTCTACTAACACTACAGCGTGAGGCTATGCTTTATTGCTTACTCGTGGAGGGGTGTGGCTTAGATCGCTCATCGCTTGAGAAGTGCAGACAAATAGGAAATGTTTTATCCTGGTATTCCTTTATTTTTGCCTATTTTATCCTTTTTGCATCGTAACTTCCCATTCTTGTATGTGTCCTCATCAAATATCACACTTCATTTCAGGTTTAAAACAAACCTTTATTTTCTTACATCTTGCTTACTCATATAGCTTAAATAGGGGTTTAACCTTCTACATATCACATCTTATCACACATGACCTGAAACTTATGAATCAAAGCATGTATCAAAACACTCCATTTCCCGGTAGACTAATTAGGATTTGATCACCCAACAGGAAGCCACCTAAGACATTCCCTAGCCAAAACTTACCCGAAACCAGACATAGATCACCTTCTTCTAGGTCCTTTGTTATCCATCTTGTTGATTAGAGAAAACACTTAGTAGAACTCAGACACAGAGTCCGTGTGGGAAAACAGGATAGGATCAGAGGTGCGAAGGAATAGGAAGGCGTCGCGTGCGGAGGTGTAGAGTCAAACTTTCGGGACTTAGCTGATTTTGTAGATCAAGTATATTTTTTGAGGTTGGCATGCGGAATACACAAAGTGATGTTGAGGCATGCGTGCCACTCTTCGTCTATATTTCAAAGATCATGTCGAAGTACTCTTGCATGGGAATAATCCAAGAATAGATTCATCACTGTAGTTAACTGTAAGTAATCTATAGATAGCATACTTGCATGTTAGGCTATAATTATAAAAGCTGTGTGGCTATTATTAGCGTGCAGCCTATTTTTGGTATATTTAAGCGGTGAAGGGAAAGTTCCCCACCCTATATATATGTAATGAATCACTTAGTGATAGATGTCATTTTGAAGGATTAGATATTCATGAGTGCATGAGACTGGATAATTGTAACAGATCCATGCGCACATGACTAGTATTGTATGAAGCTTTTGTACTATTGGTATGTTTAATATATGAAGAATATTAGCCAAACCAAAGTGTCTTATATGTTTTGTCATTGCATACCATTGATTTCTTGATGTTTTATAATTAAGTGCTTACCTTTATAGATCTAGTCTTGTATAACTGTGTAAAGATGGATTAGCTTCTAAATATATGCTTGTTGTATTACTTCATCATGCTACCATTCTACTACAACAACCCTAAAGAGGGACCTAGTACCTTTGCGTGCTTCAGGTGAGTGCTCAGCCTATGCTAAGTGATGTGCCAGCACGACTAGGTGTTATCTAAGAATTCTAGGCTATATCATTGGTTCCGTTTTCGGGACCTCTTTTTCAGTTGTTTCTAGCATGGTTCGCGATGAAGACATACCGGTTAACTTTGGTGAGCATTGAAGAGTGGATTCATGATCTGGAGGAATAATACGCACTGAGGTTTAACACTGGATCCGGATTTAGCACACACACTTGGGTAGAGAAGAATTTGTATGACAGTTTATACGAGAGCTTCTTTGTTATCTTTCCAGTAGAATTATACGAGTGGTTAACTGCATGTGCGTCTAAGTGGGATTGGAGGTATCACACACTTGTTTGGACACAGGAGGAATTTCAAACACTAAATGATGCTGAGTTAATCTGGACTTGCGTGGTAGATACTTGGTTTCACGGTGTTCTAAACAACTATATTCTAGAGTATTCAATTTTGACCTATTCATCCCGGAGGTAGCTGAGTTCCAGTTCCTACATTATCCTAGAGGATCGTATTTGTAAGGTACTCCACTGGCGATCAATATATTGATGGTAATATTGAACTTGGAAGATAAACCTATGACAGGCTAAAAACCTCCACGCACGGGGGTAGGAACAGGACTAGTGAGAGATGGCAGACCTAGCAGCAGCACATCAGAGGGAAGAGAGGCAGTTGAAATATGATGAGGCGTGTGAGAGGGAATTATGGAAGAAGCAAGAAGTTGCAGAATTGATGGCGTTGTGGAGAGATATTTCTCATGAAGGATTTGAAGCTCATGAAGATGACGAAGAGCTAGAGCATCAGGAACTCCCCCATCTAGGAAAGCATGACAGAGAACCCTCTTCGGCATCACATGGAAGTGCGCTAGTAGATATGACCTGGGTCGCGGGTGCACATCTAAGCCAACCTGCTAACCTAGCCCTCGCACTTGGCTTTCTAGTATCTAGTACAATAGGCAAGTAGAGTTTTTATTTAGGAAGTGAAAGAGTATAAACAAGTCAGACAGCAATTACATCAATGGCAACATAGACAGCTTCGTTATTCTTTAGGGGTAGGTTTCATGCTCATCATCTGCACAGAATATGAGCGCGCCGAATGTCGGATTCACCTCTGGAACTGGGACTACTTCATAGACTGTAGGGGTTCAGTATAGTAATATTTTCAGAGCACAGGGGAGTGCATCTATGGGCCCTAATCAAACTTTAGGTGGAGGATCAGGAGGTGTGGGTAGTTCTAGTTCTGGTGGTTCTGGTGGTTTTGGAGGTAGAGGAAACCAAGGAGGTTCTGGGTTGATTGGTTAAGGCCCGCAGCAACCACAGAACATTTATATGGAGATGTCTCTCTATCTCTCAGAGTACAGAGGTATCGAGGATGCTGCTAAACATGTTCATATGTGTGAAATATTGTGGTGCGTGAAAGGTATCACGGCTTCTGAGCACAAGTCAATTTGCTACTACATTACAGGTGCGCACGCACAGTTGGTATAGAAATTTTGATCCCAATCAAACTTGTATTGATTATGCAGCATTGAAAGATGTGTTCTTAAAAGAGTTCCATATCCCAGAGTTTGAGCAGAAGAGTATAAGCGCACTTAAGGATATAAATCAAGGCACTACTGAAAGTGTACATGAGTATGATGCCCATTTTAAAACGCTTCTATCCAAACTCTCTTATGATATACATGCAAGTCAGCATGTCCAATGGCTTGTCGAGGGATTGATTACTCCATTTCGAAGAGAACTGTCGTATAAGACTTATATCAACCCATGCGAGGATTTGGAAGTATCTCTACGCACTGAGGTAGTTGGGAGTATTGACACTGAAGTTAGTCCATTCTTGGAGGCTCAGATAGTAGCTATGGTGAAACAGTTAGAGAAATTATCAGCAAACTCAGCTCATGAGATGCACTCAGGAATTTTGTGTACAGATTGTGAAGTGGAAGGCCACACCAAGGATAGTTACCCTCGTAGATCTGTACGCTCACTGTTGTTAGACTATGAGATTTGCCATTTGAATTATGATGCTAGTCATTTACCCTTACTACAACATGTGATCAGGAAGAATGTATCCTCTTTTTTTAAAATTTGTACGTCCACGACCCATGATACTGGAGATTGTATATTAATTGGCTAGATCCATGATGCCATTGATATTGGGGTGCGACAGGTGAGTGTGGCCGATAATTATAAAGGAAAGAATGAGCATCAGGATAGGGATTATAATCAAGCACGCTATGATAGGAATGATGGAATATTTGAAGGAGGTCATGGAAGAGGATGGGGATATCGAGGTGGATATGGAGGACGAGGCCGAGGTGGGGGAAGAGGTGAATTCCCTCAAGGAACGTTCTATACATGCAGCTCACTTGACCACTATAGGCGTAAATTCCCGCAGAATATATAATGTTCATTTTTTGGAAAGGGACATAGTTATGAAGAGTGTCTGGACTTGTATGAGCATCTCAGTAAGTAGCACAAGCAAGAAAACAAAGTTGTGGAGATGGTTAGAATCCAGCGCATGGTAGAGAATCATTGGATGCTCAAGTTAACTCCAGAATCCAAGGCAGTAACAGTAAAGATAACCACACGAGCTAAAGTGGCACGTGCAAAAGAGGTATTGTAATAGAAGCCGACAATCACTAGGGAGGAGGTTTTGCATGCTAGGTATCTAGATCTAACACATCAGAAAGAAGTCTATCAGGAAACTATGGAGGTCCTTAGAAACCTTCAAGGTGAGATATAGTGTTTAAAAGAGCAGTCTCGGAAGTTGGAGCATAAGGATACAGAAAAGGTCCCATCTGATATTGATGACATCAGAGAGGTATGTAGAATGTTGCGCCAGGAGAATATTATTCCTTTATTAGGAAATTGGTTGAAGGGGAATACTTTGCGTGTGGGCACTGAGACTGGAAGACAAATACTCCATGCGAATCTTCCTCGCGATAGCATTGACTACAACAAGGAAATCACTTTGAATGTTGTTGTGGATGGTTGGTTATTAAGCAATATTTTGATTGATATAGGTGTAGAAGTAAATGTACTTACATTGGATACATGGGTACAAATGGGGAGACCTCCATTGAAGCCATCATCTAATGTATTTTTCATGGAAAACAGGATAAAGGTTACTCCCATAGGGGTTTTGAAGGATGCATCTATAACTATACAAGGGGCCAAGTTCACAGGAGACTTTGAAGTGTTACCACTTGCAGAAGTAGATAGCTTCCCAGCTTTGCTTGGGCACCCTTGGTGTTATGGAAACAACGCTGATTTAAGGTTTAACAAGGGGTATATCAGCTTTGAGAACAAGGAAGAAAGGGTTATAATACCATTGATAGATGGAATATCCATACCCTATGTGGAACATTTGAGTGAAGAGGACTTGAACATAATTTATATACGCATTATTCGGGACCCTAAGGTCAATGAGCCATCTAAGGAAGGAATCCTGCATTGGGAAGATTCTCAGTCTATCAGCGATACCACAAGTATTGCTTGTGACAATCAGGCTCACGGTACTTATGAGCTGGTGGGTCACGAGGTTAAGTGTGCAGTTACTTGCAAGAAGGGATTTCACTTTGTTAGATGTATAGGTTTCCCAGTACCCTGATATACTGGATCCAAAGGTCTGACTGAATTCTTACAAGCCATGGAGGCACACTGGGATGACCAGATTAAGAGAAAAGAAATGCTATCATATACTTTTTGTGGAACAGCAGCGCGCTGGTGGGTGGTTCACAAGAATAATCTATTGGAATGGGGAGATATTAGGACTGCCTTATCAGCCAGGTTTTCAAAAAGTAATGCACCTACAAAGATTTGTCCTTATCATGGTGATCAACTTGTTCAGCACCACATTCAGCAATGTGAGAGACTCTAGAAAGCAGGACAAGAAGCATTGCCACCTTCACTTTGGGTGCATCAGTTTTATTCTACTCTACAAGGTTGCGTGGGTGCTTGGTATGTATATGCCGAATTACATAGAGAAACTAGCAATTGGAAAAATTTGACTGCAGGGATGATCCAAAATTTTGACTTCTTCTCATCTAAACCACCAATGGACAAGGCATTGAGCTTTATTAAGCGCTTAACAATGGGAGATAGTGGGAAAGCAGAAGAGCTTATTCAGGAATTATTTGGTGAGACAGAGACATGGGCGTGTTTTGAAGAAGAAGTAGATGATTCCATACTACTTAAGTGCGCTGCTCTAAAAAAAGACAAGGGGAATTTGGTTTACATCATTGATGATGAGGAAGTTGAGCACTTGGAAGTTGATCATTCACATGGAGCACGTGAGGTGTTAGATAGTGCGGACGTAGATACGCATATCATGAACCTATCAAGACAACAAAAGTAAATATTGGGACGGAAGTTGAACCTAAGGAAGTAATAATTAGATATTACTGGTCAGAGTCAGAGGTGGAAAAGATTATAGAGTTACTTAGAGACTATGAGAACTTATTTCCAGAGGGTACCATGAACTTAAAGGTGTGCAATAAAGCACTTGGAGAATGAAGTAAATCTTAAGGGTGAACCCTTATTAGGAAAGATATTACGAATGAATCCCAAGTTACACAGAAAGTAAAGGAGGAAATTGACAAGATTGTTGAAATTTGGGCTCATCTCGACCATTGGATGATTCAGAAAGGGGTAGTCCATATGTGATAAGTATCAAAAAGGATAGTAGATTCGAATTGGTGTGATTATAGAGAGTGAATGCAAGGCATTGTTATGATCCGTTTCCTACCGCCCATTCACGAGAGATATTAGGAGTGGGCTTGGGTGCGAGATATATTCATTTACATATGGGTTCTAGGGTATTATCAATGTTAGGATTGCCCAGGTTAAGATCAAGAAAATACCACATTTCACTACTGCAATGGGGAAGTTTTGCCTATACGTAATGCCCTTTGGTTTGAAGAATGCACCTGATGTTTCTCAAGGATAGTTGTGCAAGCAGTCGAGATTTTTTCACAACTTCTTGGAGGTTATCTTGATGATTGGACCATTTTAAAAATTGGGATGATTAGGATCATTGTTGACAATCTCAGCTTAATGTTTGAAAGAGTAGACAGTTGGTATATCATGAATATCAAGAAGGAATTGCATTTTGATACTTCCCTTTGCATACTTTTAGGGCACATTAATAGCAAGGAAGGGTTGTGGTTGATCTAGCTAAATTTGTCTCATTTTAGGCTTAAAAGAGACTGCCAGTCAAAGTTGAGAGTGCACGGATTTTTGAGTCACACAAGGTATTATAGAAAGTTTATACAGGGGTATGCCAAAATTTCTGCACCATTGGAAGAATTCTCAAGGGGAAAAGGTACATTATATTGGAGGGAATCGCAGCAGGCGCATTCGAGATATGAAGGCGAGCTTTACTACCACAACCGAGCTTGCACTTCCTTCATGGGATATCCCTTTTCATGTTCATGTGGACGCCTTGGCAGACCATTGGTGATGTCTTAGCTAAACTGGAGAGAAGGTATAATAGATCATCCCATGAGTTGGCTAGTAGGAAGTTCAGTGGACCCCTATAAGAACAAAATTATACCACTACAGAGCATGAAACTTTTGTCCCACGATAAATGCTTTGGCACACATTTTGTCATTATTTGCTAGCCACACCAAAACAAGACGACACCCTTTTTGTTTATCCAGATCCATCTGGCATTGAATTCTTGGTGAACAAGCTGTCTTACAAGGGTGCATATGCGCCTTTGGTGGGGGGTGGGTATCTCTTATTTTAAATAATTTGACTTTATAAGTGTGGTAAAACCAGGGAAGTAATTCCGGACCGGATCACTTGTCTAGAATTCATCAGGTTGAAGAGGCCACCCAATGATGAAGAGACCATGCCTTATGCACAGTTTGTTAGGTTCACGCATGCATCAGGACTTAGAGGACATTTTTGTCCTTTCTAAGGACTGGTATGGCACCATAAGGTAAAAATTTGGAAAGCAGCACTTGCTATAAAAAAAACGCGCGGCACATTCATGTTAATCAGTCGTGGATTGTAATAATTAGGCAGATATGAGGTGTTAGGACGTTTGTGTATTGGGAGCATGAATGCAATGACATAATGGAGGTGCACATGGTGGTATACGGGGACCACTATTAGTGATGCCACAGCATGAAAATCCTACTTACTGGCTTGTGTGGGAACATTGTATAAGGAATTGTAAGAGTATTGTAGCATGTGACCATTGTCAAACGTCTAGGTCGACCAGGACAGAGGATGCGATGCTTTACGACTAATTATAAGTGCAGAACACTTTGAGAAATGGGCGATGAATTTTTAGGGCCTATTTCACCAGCCGAGCGTAGGACTGAACGGGGCTATATCATTACCTTTGTATAGATTATCTTACCAAATGTGCAGAAGCATCACCTACAAAGGACTGTACAGCGACTACAAACAGCAAGGTTCTATGGGAGAATGTTCTTACCAGGTATGGTTTGTCCTGTAATTTTAAAAAGTGATAGGGCACCACTTTTTTTGAATGATACAATCAAATTATGTTTAGATGATGGTTGCCCACCATAAGACTACACCCTATCACCCTCAGGTAAATGGAACTTGCTGAGGCTTTTCAACAAGATCTTGAGCAACACATTGCCCCAATATTTGTGATGTTGAAGGAAAGATTGGGATGATAAACTATCGCTCTTCTTTGGGCTTATAGAACAACATATACAGATGAACAAAGCCACAACCTTTCAAGTTGGTGTTTTGGTGTGGAATTGTTCTTCCTAGAGAATTTAGTTACTTTCTTACACCATTGCGCACGCTGGAGGTTCTAGCTGATGAGAAAACCTTGGAAGAATGGATTGAGAAAATGGTTCAACTAATGAGCACCTCAGCCATAGCCGTTGGATTCAGAAACAGGAGAAGCGTCGCCAGAAGGCTGGCATGATAGATATATAAAGTAAGAAACTTGCGCGTTGGGAAAATGGTCTTTCTGTCATGACTCTAATTTTTTGCGCCATCCAGGAACTAAGGTGCATTGGTTGGCGACCGTAATGTTAAAACTCACAACTTGAGTCCAGGTGCTTTCCAGTTAGAAACACTTGACAACACGCGCTATCCATTTATTTTAACACAGGAGTAGGTTGAAGCACTACTAAAATAAGTCCTTCTTGGTGGTTTATAATAAGGTAGTTTTGCTAGAATAGATTGGATTTGCCCTTTCTGATTTTCCATTAAGTGTTTTCTTTCAAAAATCCGCCGCTATGCATTGTGAACACGCAAGCCAACTTCAGGTCGATGCATACACATATGGATGAACCGATTTTTGATGTCTATTGAAGAATCATGTGCATACTAGACGGTTAAAGAAGGTGCCTGAAATCTGGCACATGACAATTAAACCAACGATAATGATGGATGAGCAGGTAAGAAATGCCCTGTGAAGGTATCTGCTGAGGTAGCTAGAAGAAATATTGACAAATCTGCTACAATTAAAGTGCTGACAAAGGAGCTGAAAGCAAAGGAAGTGGAAATAAAGCACTTAGTGCAGGAGAAGGATCTGAGTAAAATAAAATATGAGAATTTTGTCGATATGGCAGATGAAATCGGAGATGATATAATAAAGGCACGCCCACATTTGGAAGTACAGGTACCAAAGGAATTTCCTTCTGCGATGCACTACGTAAGAACAATGATAGATTTAGTGTTGAATGAGGAGAAGGTGCATATATCGGAGTAGAACAAAAGCCCAGTAGAAGAGGTAGAAAAATCAAAGGCTGAAGCAACAAGGAAGATTGTTACATATGAGGGCCTACTACAAGTGATCCAAGATGAGCTAAAGAAAGCTGATCATGCATTAATGATATGCACAGCTCCAGATGCGTTGATCAAGGTAAACACACTGGTGGAAGACAATGAGGTATAAAAGGCCACAAAGGATGCAACACTAGGTTGCCCTGAATGACTAACTCTGGTAAAGCAGAAGCGCAAGGCACTGGTAGTGGCATAGGCACCACATAAAGAGAGGTTAGATGAGCTTGGAAAGCTCATTGCTCAGAAAATGGATGTACTAGAAGGGATGCATACAGCTATGTCAAGCATAATGCTTGTCATACAGAATGACCAAGGAAAAATAACTCAGGATGAGCTAGAGTCTATCAGTGTGGATGTTCCAGAGAAATTAGGAAAGGCATTAACAGAGTGGGAGAACTTAGAAGTAGATATACAAGAGGAGTATCCAAAATTAATACTTCAGAAAGAAACGGAGGATCCTGAAGCTTGAACAGTTCTATTGTGTATAACTTATTCAATATTCTTTATTCTTTATTCAACCATTCTTTATTCAAGTTTTGGACATCACCATGTCAGGGTGACAATGATATTAGTGTAGGGTAATGTTGATCAGAGAAAACACTTAGCAGAACTCACACATAGAGTCTGTGTGGGAAAATAGGATAGGATTAGAGGCGCGAAGGAATAAGAAGGCGTCACGCGTGGAGGTGCAGAGTCATACTTTCGGGACTCAGCCGATTTTGTAGATCAAGTATATTTTTATAGGTTGGCGTGCATAATACACAAAGTGATGCCGAGGCTTGTGTGCCACTCTTCGTTTATATTTCGAAGATCATGTTGAAGTACTCTTGCATGGGAATAATCCAAGAATAGATTCATCACTATAGTTAACTGTAAGCAATCTATAGATAGCATACTTGCATGTATGGCTATAATTGTAAAAGGCACGTGGCTATTATTAGCATGTGACCTATTTTTGGTATAGTTAAGCGGTGAAGGGTGAGTTCCCCACCCTATATATATGTAATGAATCACTTAGTGATAGATTTCATTTTGAAGGATTAGATATTCATGAGTGCATGAGATTGGATAATTAGTATTGTATGAAGCTTTTGTACTATTGGTATGTTTAATATATGAAGAATATTGGCCGAACCAAAGTGTCTTATATGTTTTTTCATTGTATACCATTGATTTCTTGATGTTTTATAATTAAGATCTTACCTTTATAGATCTGGTCCTGTATAACTCTGTAAAGATGGATTAGCTTCTAAATATATGCTTGTTGTATTACTTCATCATGCTACCATTCTGCTACAGCAACCCTAAAGAGGGACCTAGTACCTTTGTGCACTTTGGGTGAGCACTCAGCCTATGATGAGTGATGTGCCAGCTTGACTAGGTGTTATCTGAGAATTCTAGGTTGCATCACATCTCCTTTTCTTTTTCACATTATTAATGAAAACATAAAAGGATTTTTTTTCTTGAATTGTCTATGTAATAATAGAAAAAAACTTTTCCTTGAGCAGTTCTCAGTAGCCCACCATGACCCCATCCAGACCATTGGTTGCTTCTAGGTCTTCCTCTAGCCCCATCTTTGATTATCTCCAGTGCAGGCCCTCTCCTTCTTGATCACATTAACCATTAGCCCCATTTTTATCCCCATTACCTTACACCATTTCTGCTTCTACCCCACCATCTTTATCTTCATTACCTCATGCCCTTCCTGGGTCATCTGACATCACCATACCCACTTCACTTATAGATGTTCCTCACGAGAATCCCATCTGGGACTTCCTCCTCCGTAGATATCAATCAGCAGATCATGTTTCACTTGATGATGTCTCCCTTCATCTGACACACATTTCTCATCTAGGGACATACCTTATGAGCCTTCTGTATCAGATCTTCACATTCTTGCCCCATCCTCATCATCTTACCATGACCTTACTTATTACCATGTTCCTACATCCCCCCAAAAAATTCCATCTTCATCATGTGACATCTTCAAACAACCATTTCCTAATCCCCCACCAGTAATTTCATCTTCACATTCTACATCACATCAATTTAACCTATTCTCAATCAACACCATACATCAAATTCCTCCCTATGCATCTATTTTATCCACTTCCTCATCTATTCCCATCCTATATATTTCTCCCTTGGCCCCTTCAAACCATTATTCCCATGTCCATTATATCCACAGTTACCCTATCTACCTCCCTTACTTATACCACTTCTCTTACGTTCACATCCATTCCTACTCTTACCACATTTGTATTAGCCTTAGCCACACCTACCTCTACATCCACACCTATCACTACACTCACATTGATATCATTATAAGATATTTTTCTACCCATGCTCGTATCACCTAACACATTATCGACCTTGACATCTCTACTACCTATCTCATATCTTATGACTATCCCACTTACCTCATCTTCCTCATCCGCACCTAGTGTCCAAACATCTACCACTTCAACATCCACATTTGTTATCACACCCATCACATCTCCTCAATCCACCTATATGCATTTTGAGGCACCCAAAACAAACATAGTTTACACTCATGCCTCTTATATCCCTACCTCAACCCATCTGCCATCTACACCATCTCACATAGAAATCATTAATCACATCATCCAAACACCTCTCATTATTTCCACATCCACATCTATCCCATCTCCCATGGTCAACTCTACTCCTATATCTACATCTATTCAACCTTTTTCGGTCATACCATCTTTAGATTCCATATTGGTTCCTCTTTTTGTGCTTCTACCCACACCTACCATGTCGACCATTGTGATAACATCCCCATTATCTACTTCCTCATCTGTACCACCTATATCATTTGAGCAATATTAGAGATCACTTCAACTTGAAACCACCATAGGTGATCCTCCTGTCTTGTCCATGCAACCTGAAATTCCCACATCGAATTGATCCCCATCCTCCTTGGAACAAATCATGTAAAAATTACTCCTACCATCTTCCACAATGTCACCTTCTGATCCACCTATCGAAATCATTGTCATCCCTTCCAAGGGCACTCCTCAGAAATCCAAATCCAAAATCCTTTACATCCTTTCACAATGATCCCTTGAGCGTCCTCATAAGAAGATCAAAATTCCTCCAATCAAGACCAAATTTGCATCCTCTATCTTAGGGTTGCATCCATCCAACTTAGGCCCCCCTCCTCCATCACAACCAATCAATCAATCCAATTCTAAAAATTTTGATTCCTTCCAAGGGCCATCACCCTCATCAAAAACACCTCTAATTTCCCACCCATCTAAGCCTAAATCATCCACCGTTATTTCTTCTTCTAGGCCACTTAGAGCTTGGAATAATCCACCTTCATCCTCCCCATCCATACCATCTCACAGGACCTCTCCTGGTACATACATCGAATCATATACAGAGGTCCTCTAGCATCTACTTCATACTTCTACCATCACACTCCCACCCATCAAGGCCTTTGACCCAAACCATCTGAAACCCTCATGGTTTGATCTATATTGCATCTGTGTTTATCATCACACTCTGGGCCATACTACTTAACATTGTAAGGCCCTTCAAACTATTTCCCATGATCTTATTGAGTGATAAGACCTCCTTGATGAGTCCCCTTCTCCATTTACCACCTTATCCATATACCATCTGATCTATTTTACCACATCTCCATTTGTTTAGCTTCTTGGGTATCTTCACCTATCTACATCATCTCCTATCACTCTTCTTGACAAGGGTCCTCCATTGTTCATTGATATTGTTCACCTTGATACACCATCCTCCTGACATTCATATCCTTTGACATCCACTATCTTATCCACATCCCGTTTGTTGGGGGAACATCTTCCCCCCTTACTAATCTTTTAGCATCCTTCTTCTCGCCTTCATCGATTCATCCTCCTATGCTAGGGGGACTTATTTCTAGGACTTGTCTGTTCATATAATAGTTCCTCTCCACATTCGACATTATCTTATCTTGTCTAAATTAGTTCATCCGATTGTACTTTCATCCCCTCTTCCTACTATTGAATCCTAATCATTGGTTGTATCATTGATGTCAAGTGGCGTTAATGGCAAAGGATTTTAGAGATCACAAAAGAGAGTTCAGGATGGTCTCAGTGCTCCACAGGCTTGGTTGGTAAGGTAGGAGTCTATTGGAAGCATGGACATGGTAGGTATGGGTTTTTAAGATGTGGTATAGGTCAATTATGATGTTATAAGCATGATAACAAGCTCTTAAAGTGAGTATCAGGTTAGTTGGTGGAAGTATCAGGTCAAACTGACTCATTTAGGCCTATTTCTTAATCCTGATGAGGTATGAAAGGATGGTACAGGTCATGAAAATAAAATGAGATCATGGAATTATTCTAGTTATGTTTTCTAGGTCATATTTGAGTAAAAACAAGGCTTGTTTTAGGTCCTGAAGGAAAATTTCAAAAGTTAGCCAAAAGTGGCTTTGAGAACTGGAAATGTTCTTACATGTAAATGAGATTGGTCAGAGCTTTACAAGAAAACATATGGCTAACCATCTCATGTAATGTGTATAGGGATGTCTTTCAGTTCTTCATGCTAAATTTCATCATATTCTATTATGGGGATTTCGAGTTATTCAAGTTTTTCGAAAATAACCTTTTTGAAAAGTACATTTTGAGGCCTCTGGATTCTTAGCACTCATGAAACAATATATTGTCTTCTTATAATAAATCATAGAATAATTTTTTAAGAGAACTACAAGCATGGTCTTTTGCAAAAATTTTGAGGAATATTGGTTGAGAAATAAGGAAGTTATGAATATTTTTCTAACAAGGTTGTTTTTCTTCCAAACTGTCTTCTTGGAATGGTAAGAAAACTTTGAGTAGTTTTGACTTATATTGACTTGTGAAAGGTAGTGAAACATCTCAGGAGTGAAAATTTTCCTCTACAGGAAAAGATGGTGGTGTGTGTGTTATTTCAAGCATACTGGAATTGTACGGAAACACCTTTAGTTGGCAACTGTTGTTTGTGTAGCCTATTTTGAAGACTGTGAGGTAAACAGTTAGTTGTGAAGCTTGTAATTGATTTATATTAAGTGATATATAATCTTATCAGGAAATTTTATTAGTAACAATATACAAACTCAGTCCACTTCCCTTATTCCATCAAGAGTGATGTCATACATAACTAGTTGGAAGTTTTAAAAGTGCTTTAAGGTCATCACAATGCTTTGATATGAGTTTGGGAACAAGATAAAAGTATGTTCATCCAATGAAGATCCAAAATAAATGATGTGCTTGGAGTATTTATTCTAAGGAGGGTTATGTGAAGTAAGAGCTTGACAACAAGCTAAAGATAAAATAGGGAAATCTCAGTTCTTTCTCAGTGAAGTGTCACTTTAGCATGGTAAGGTAAACATAAGTCCATCTCAGCTCATGCAAGGTTTCTCAATCATTTTGATTAGGAACAGAGACCAAATACAAACTCATGCCAAGATAAATGAAATTCATCATATGCTCCTATAAAGTAAGAACAACTCAATGTTTCTGGGATAATGTTTGTTTCTTGAAGATAAAATTTCTTGAATTCTCTATACAGAGCCTGGAAAGCCATTAAAATCTAGATTTATCTCAGCCTTCAATCTCTACTTTCTCTATTTCTATAGTTAGGTTATGCATGTTTTCTTATCCTAAGGCATAATGTACATGAGTATATAAGGACTATGGGTACATGCTTGTAAGAGGCATAGTAGGCTTCTTTGTTGAAGAACTTCAAATTACAGGAGCTGTGGATAGTATCTCAAAAGAATTTGGGGATTTTAGGAGTTTCCAACCAGTGTGAGCATTCCCTCCAAATCCTTATAAAATTTCTTGACTGGAGCACAAATAATAAAAACTCAAAAATCCCTTCTCGGTGTTCCCTATGCACTAAACCCTGCAACAAGGGTTTCTAGAAAGAAAATTCTCCAAACTCACTTTAGAGCCATCAAAAAACCTTAAAATTTTGAATAAGTATTTGTATGGAGAATAAAACCAATTTTCAAAAGATTTGGAGTCACTTCATTAAGCATAAAGAGAGATATTGCTAACAAAAAGTTTTAAAATTGTGCTCAGTTCACAGTCTAACTGTAAACACGGGTTTTCTTCATTTCTCTTGAAATTTCTTGCGACTTAAAACAAGTCCTTGGTTAATTCAAGGTTCTAGGAGGATTAAATAACATGGAAGGGAATTTTATAATTTCTATCAATCCCTATCTCGTTCAAGGTGTAAAACTTGATGCAACACAATCTAAATTTCAGTGAAAAGTCTCTTGACAGTGAAAAGAAGTACAAAATTGAACGTTTGGCTTGAAGTAATGGAGTATTCTTGCTCTCCTCGAAGTACGTTAAGATTTGATAAATAAATTTGAGGAGCCACGATCACTTTCACATCAATGATTTTTCTTTCAAGGTCTAATAGGAAGGCCAACAATCACTACTTGTCTTGTCTTTTTTAGTCAAGGACTTTTGAGGCCTTAAACAGATGTTGAAGAGTCATATGGTTGAGCAAGAAGTCAAAAAGACAGATTTTTTGTTGAAGAGCTTGAAGTAAGGATGTGAAGAGTTTTTTTGAGCTAATGATATAATTTGAAAAGATATGTGTTAAATGAAAATATATAACCAGGTGTAGGAAGTTGAAGAGTGTGTGCAATTGTGGGATGTCAGTCTAAGAAAAAGAAATCATCCATCTTTATTGTTGTTATCACCATTCTTGGTTTGAGTACCAAATAAAATCCCATTCCTTCCTCTTTCATTATTTTTATGAACTCCTTGTCACCTATCATCATCACACTAAAAGTGGTTTGTTTTTCATTCCCTTCCTCTTTCATGGGCAGATGTGTATAGCTCAGTCTATCCTTTTCCAAAATGTACACATTCCTTCTTCCATCATGTGTGGTTTTTTTTATCATACTACCAAGGCCTACCAAGAAGCACATGGCATGCATCTATAGTTATACAATCACATAAGACCTTATCCTTATACCTCCCACTATGAAAATCAACCCAACATTTCTCATTCACTAATACATGTTAACCCTTGTTCAACCAAGAAACCTTATATGGGGTAGGTTGTGGTAGTTTCTTTAAGGCTAGTTTATCAACCATATCTATTGAGACCAAATTATCTTTACTATTAGAATCAATGACCATTTTACAACAATTACTTTGAATTTTGTAGGTTGTCTTGAAAAGATACTTTCTCTAAGATGGCTCCTTACATTTTTGGGGTTTGATTCATACCCTTCTCATTAGTAATGATTCACCTGTTAGTGCAAAATCACAGCACCCCTGGATGTTTCTCATATTTCTAGTTTGATACAGGCATCCAGTGTGATTACACAACATTTATTTTTTCCCCAAGTGTGGGACTTGCAAAAATGGGAAAAAAATCTCCAGAGAAGGCTGGTTCCTGTACGTACCCAAAAATTGTAAGGTATTGTACTGCGGAACGGTGTAATAAATGCCCCAATGATGATACAGGTCTCTTCGCAAGGTGTTCTGGATCCAGAGAAGCTTTACGGATATGCGTTAACATCCCGCATGCCCCGCTTAGCCCCCGCGTGCTTTGTTTTCCCCTTTTTTCCCTCTTTTCTTGGCTTTTTGGTCTTCAGTGACGAAACCGCCGCCCTGAGCAGGGCGGCGGTCCTTTACGCGTTTTCCAGAACGTTCTTTTGACGGAACGCATGCAAAGTTCAACGCTTCACCAGCTTTTCTTGCCGACTTGAGCATGCATTTATGTTTTTGGTCCCCTGGAATAGTGTTTTTTCCTTTGTTTATTGTTTAGGAGTTCAGTTTGGTTTTGATCTTTCGGTGTTTGAATTCCTATAAATGCATGGTTTGTGCACATGCAAATGGCCCCTCATTCTTGTTTCAAACTCACCATTTTCAGTAGTTCAGTCTTCTAGTTTGCTTAAGTTTGATAGTTTAAATCCTTTACATGCTTGGTTGCATTACTCAGCTGTTGGTAAGCCACAGATCTAACTTGTGCAAACAGTATTATTGTTTTTGGAGTAGAATAGTTTAGGCAGCCATTAAAGTTACAGGTTTTGCTCTTCATACGGACTAGTTTCAAGTTCTGGACGCTTTTTGTTGCATGATTCGCAGTAGACCATGTAGGAATTGCATAGGCCAAGCTCTGTACTCTTGCGCTATCCCTCTCCTATTTCTATTCTGTCTGCATTCTGAAGGCTGTCCATTGATCCAAATATCTATTCCTGTTGATGCAAGCATTACACGCTTTTCTGGATTCACGTGAGCACAAAGAACGAAGAGATCATACTGAGGGGACAAGAACACACACACCGTCGGATTCGCCACTGTTCTGCGAAATCCAGGTTCCATCTTTCAAAGTTTTAGTTAGAACTTATCAAATAAAGTAGTTAATCGCTTTATTTCAGTTATTTCCATTCTCGATATTGCCAGGGAGGTTGTGGGGATTGATAGTTTCTGAGAAACTATGATTCATTCCTCACTTCTGAGGTAGGATCGAGAATCTTGCAAATAGATTAGTTATTTCGTTGTTTAGAATAGATATACAAAATTGCACAGACAAATAGCTACACTCGGCTATTTTGTTTGTTTTACGTTATTAGTTTAGTTGTCAATTCTAAATATTTTAAATAGCTGCTTTCTTACAAATTGCCAGAAAATACAAAAAGAAATTATATATGCTAGAAGTGTACTTAGATTTTACTTTATTATAGTTTGTTTCATTACTGCTTTTGCATGACAATTACGGGACCTAGGGAGCCCAGGGAATACATTTTTGAGCCAATTGTGCCCCAGCCCAATATCGTAGTGGCAATAACTGACATTGACCAAAACCTTAGGATACAAGTCTTCCAAACAACAACAGACTTCCAACAGGTCAGGTCACAGTTGAGAGGGTTAAACATAGAAGACGACCAAGCACACACATTTTGGTCAAATCAGCCAAACTATAGGTTATCCTAGAAAACATCCGCATGACTGTAGAAGGATTTGAAAGAGAAAAAATATTCGGGTGCGATCCTTTAGTTCCACAGCCAGACGCTGGAGACACCCTCGTAGATATAGATACCAGCTTAAGAATTCAAGTTGCTAGAACACCTGTGAGGTATTCTGAGAAAATCGCACAATTGTTGATTCTAAACGTAGAGGCTGAGAAAGCATACGATTACTGGATACTAGGGATTAGGAACTTGATCTCGCGTATGACCATAACAGGACCGCAACAACCAAGAGTCTACGGTTGTGATCCACAAATCCCACAGCCTAACGAATCCATAAGAGAATTAGACATAGACACTGGCCTACGCACATTAGTATTTCAGTCTACTCCGATTCCACCTATCATCATTCAACAGTTATCCCTACTAGACACAACAGCTAACGAAGCAAGAGAATTTTGGACTAGACCAGAGAATCGTCCATAGAGTTGACTATATTCACCATATGACCCTATCAGGAGAAATACACGAAACCATCCCGGGTCATTTTCCACGCATCCCACAACCCATAGATCGAATCACGCCAGAGCTCGATATTGATTGGAGCCTTCGAGTAGTCATCCTGGCTGATCGATCTATCACACCGGTCCAGGTTAGAAGGGCCTTCTTTGCCTTAGATTCACAGATTCCATTAGTGCGTGTCGAAGATATTAGATTGCCTAACTATTCTATCCGTATACTACCCGTATTCCATCCCCACCGGCTGTCTCGGCACGACCTCGGGAGGTCGGGTATGCGGAAGAGTCGCTTGTAGATTCCCACGCTCGCTTGTCGCTTTTCCGGCCTACAGTTCCTCTTCCAAATCTACCTGCCACAAGCTATTCCAGTGCAAGCCAACTAATCTAATCCTACTCGAGTGATCCAAGGAGATAGGGAAAGAGAGAATGCAAGAAAAATGAAAGCCTACACTAAAACGGTGATACACCAAAGAAGGAAAACGTGAAACAATCTGATGAGGGAGAACAAAATAGAGGAAAAGAAGACTAAGGGAGGTCAGACAGAAGTGACACAAACCCAGATCTTCAAATCTTCCATTAAATATCCATGAAACACAACATCCTACACCTGCAAACATGAAATACATACACAGAAAGCAAATTTGGAGTGGAGAGGCACGGGGAAACAATAAAACACGAGGAAGGGTTGAAAGAACACCACAAAACACGTTTTTTATTGCTCAAAATGCACACAGACCATTACATTTTTTACTCAGAGGCACAAATCCTTTTTCCACGTGTAAGAGAAGGTTTGGAAACTCAAAAATGGAGTCGAGAAACAAATTGACAGATTTTACCCACATCCCAGAATGTGTCTTCTTTACAAATGAGCTAAAACTGGCTTTCAACGATGAAGCAGAAGACAAAGAGAAAGGAAAATGTGGGAAAGATTGATTTGAAAGCTCCACCACCTGACCAGATCCATAAAATGGTAATGGTGCCCTTGTAGATCCATTTTTCAATGTATTTTCCCATGCTAGAGAAGAATGGAAGCCATAACTGCATTAAAACCTGGTAGTTGAATGTCGGTTGTACTCCTTTTCCGTGCCAGAGTTGTTTTTCTATTTTCTCCCATCAATTTTGACCAAAATTCAAAAATTCAATGGTCCATCATGTAGAGTAGCTCAACATATTTCCAAAATTCAAAATTCAATGGTCCATCATGTAGAGTATCTCAACATATTTCCAACACCACCTAAATCATGAAAAACCGAGCTCTGGATCGAAAGATATGGCCCTCTGAAGATTTAGGGAAAAAATTAGGGCAAAAATCGGGCTCATGGGCAAAAAATTGATTTTTACCCATTTTGAAAATTTGGAAAAATTTCCAAAAATTCTCTGCGGCCCACAGCTCCATTGTGACACATGTCACCTTCTGATTGGATGCGGGGATCGAAACTAACATTTTACCTTTCCGGGGTGAAAGTGTAAATTTTTCCAATGTTCTCTAACGGCCCGCTGAAGATTTGATGACATGTCTCTGAAATGACACGTGGTGACCTCTGATTCAATGGGGAGATGTGGCCCCATTCTTCACTTTTGTGTTTTTGCAACTTTGGCAAAATTTCCAAAATCCTCCCGATGCCCCGATCCCCACCGCTGAGTGGACACGTGGCATCTTTTGATTGGTCGACGGGGATGTGCTTCCATTTTTTCCTTTGACACATTTTGACCAAACACCAAAAAACTTGAAGTCCCTCCGATGCTCGTTGCGCCGCCTTGACACATGGCATCATTTCATTGGCTGCATGCTTTAGGTGTCTCTTTTTCCTTGCAGGCTTTTGAGCTGAATTTTTCTTTTGAGTTTTTAAACCCAAAAAGGGTTAAGTGCCAAAAATTTTCCCGCCAGCCTGCCAATGCATTTCCTTCCCTTCTGCAGGCCTGTGGGCCACCAAATGACTTTGCACCTTTTAACTAAAAGGGCTAAGTGGGAAAAATTTCTCCGCGGGCCCGCCTTGGGGAAATTTTCCCTTCAAACTCTGTCAAGCCATAACTAAAAAAATACAAGGAGTTAGGAGGACTTCTTTATCTTTCTGGAAAGGGGAATAAATTATCTATCTATTGAGGCCATTTCCAGAATATTTTGAGTGCTTGAAATGTGTGAAAAAATAATTTTAAGCACAAGCAAGGAAATAATGGAGGAAAGTTATCCAAAATAAGCAGGGGTTCATTTTGGATAACAATTTTGGTGACTCAGAGGGGTCATCTACCTATTAGATGAATGATCAGTTGCCTTTTGAAGCATCCATTGGGAATAGAGTCAGTATTTATAACCAACTCTGATCTGAACCATGAAATTATGACCTCTGAGCCACTTGGAAACCCACTGAAACTTGGAGCTTAACTTCACCAAAATCCACTGAATGCACTGTGCAAGAGCAACCAAAACAACACCAAACAACTACGTATAAAGTGGAAATCATACATACCCTAAGTGCAATATGTAGAGTGTGAACAAGCACTTCTTCTTCTGAAAAAAAACCTACCTACACTACTCTAACCAAGAGCAAAGGGAACTCAAACAAAGCCTGCAACTGGCAGGGAGAAATAGCTTCCTTTCCTCAAAAATGGCAGCCATGCAATTGATCTGACACTAAACATGGCTAGTTGGATGAGTGAAAAAATAACTACAAGTTGATCTTCCACCCAAATCATTAAGGTGTCAACTGAAAACAAAAACAATACCTCTTTTAGTTGTAATGCATTTGGATTGAAGAGGCATTGCAGTTGATCCTTGGTACTTTGCATAACATCCTCATGCTTAGAAGCAATCATGACTGGTTGTGGCTTCTCTTTTGGCTCCAATGAAGCCAAGTATTTGATAGGGCATGGTCTGATCCATTTGATATGCCCATAGCTCTGATTTTCTCCTACAAAAATGGAATCTTCTTATAGACCTTCTTGGGTAGATGATGTGGAAGGAATGGTGGAGTTTCTCTGCTCTTTCTCTTCCTCCTCCAGTGAAGAACATGGAAGATTTAAATCTCCCCAACTTGATTCCAAAAGGCTGCTATAAAGTGCAAACTTCTGCAAATGAATGCTCTCCTCCATGATAGTGGGCTCATGTGCTTGGAAGGTGGATGATGAAGGAGAAAATGGTTGTGATTTCAACCGGTTCTTCTCCATCAAAATAGTCCTCCGAATTAGACAAATAATCTACCTCTTTTTTGTCCTGCTGAAAATGCTCAACCTCCTCCATGATGTTCTTTTGATCTACAACTTGATCACCATGGTTATCTTCATTCTCCAACATTGAGTTTGAAAGATCAAACTCTTCTTCAACACTAGAACTCGAAAGATATGAAAGGGAAGGAAGAACTAAAGGTTCTTCTATAGCCTATTTTATGCTCAAAGCCTTTGGATCTACATTTCTCTCCTCCACATCCCGAATGTACTCCTCTTCTTTTGGATTTGGAGCTGCTTCTCCTTCCTCTACTGCTTGAAGACCATATTTGCTCTTGATTTAACTCTTCCTTTGGCATGAAGTTTGTCAAATCAAACTTTCCAATCTGCTGCTCTAGAGGACAAGTTGGGGCTGTAATATTTCTTTTATAGCTTTCCTCCATCATGGGTTCATTGACCAAATCAGACCCTTCAAATGAAAGAAATAAAACATGAATGATTTCTTCTTATTCTACTGCTACAAACTCTGATTTGGTTTCTTCCATCTGCTCCTCTCTAATGGGACTTTGAGCTGATTTGTTTTCCTCTTCCGTGACTGATTTTGCAGCTTGAATTAAATCAGCATCTCCTTCTAGCAGAGTGCCACCATGGACACTACACTCTGAGAAACTTGACTATTGGTCTTCTTTCTTCTCTGCTGCTACAAAATCAGCCTTGGCCACCACTTGTTCTTCAACATTTACCTCCTCTGTAGGCTTAACCAGCAAGGGGATCTTTGTAATCCTGAATCTAAGAGCTAAGCTCACTAAGCTCTTACCTATTTCTTATTTGCATGGTTCTTCTTCTTGATTTCCTTCTTGAGTGATTTTTGTAATTTCTTCTTCCCTACATGGAATTGGGAAGGCAAGAGGAGAAGTAGGTTTGATTTCAACCAATTGTGCATTTGTTTGTGGTGGTGGAGGAGGTAGAACTTCTTGTTTCTTTGGAGGGGAAGGTATTTCCTTTTTCTCTTGTGGAGGGGATTTGGATTTGGAAGAGAAGAGGGAAGAAAATCTGAGATGAGATGGAAGAATAGGGGATGGAGGAATGGTTTTCACAACTAGAGCAGCATTGGATGGGCTTACAACTTGATACTGCTGAAATGATGAAGTTTGAGATGGAGAAAAAGAAGGACAAGGAATTGTTAAATGACTTACCCATTGACAAGGTTGATTCAAACTTTGCTCATATGTCTCTATCCCCTCGGTCCACTTTGCACATTGAGGTAGTGTTGCAACCATGAATTCCATCTTATATTGAGGGTTGTGATGTCTTGGAAAAAGGGCCAACCCATGGACAAGGTGCCCTGTAACCAATTCTGAAAGGCTTCATTTGTGCTTGAGCTCTGGATTGCACCATGTTTTCCTCCATTTTTTGGATCTTCTCCAACAAATATGCACTTTCCATTTGACTGTTGTTATTGCATGTGTACTCTTGCTCTTAATATGTTTCATAACCAAACTAATTTTGGTATTTCTCATATGGGTACGTATATTGATTTTGAATTTTCTCAAAATGCTAATTTGAAGGAGTTGCAAAACATATTTGAGGTGGATTGTTCCGCAGTTGTAAATGTGAATTCCATGATGGAAATGAAGTCATGATTGCACATCTTCATGGAATGGAAAAGAATGAAAGAGATGGAAATAAGAATGAGTGAAAGTGAATGGAAGACAGGTCTACAACTCAGAGAATATGTTGTAAACCAAATGGATTCGCCAGATGTGCAATGTGAAGCTTCTCATAAGCTGTAAATTTACAACAAGTGCACATCAATCTTGTTGCGATGAAGTGAAGACCTCTAAGGTCCCACCGGGCGTGACAAAACTGTTAGTGCAAATTCATAGCACCCCTAGATGTTTCTCTAATTTCTAGTTTGATATGGGCATCCAGTATGATTGCACAACATTTAATTTTTTCCCCAAGCATGGGACTTGCAAAAATGGGAAAAAAACTCTTCAAAGAAGGTTGGTTTTCTCTTCCTAATCTACCTCCCATGAGCTATTCCAGTGCATGTCAATTAATCTAATCATATGCGAGCCATCCAAGGAGACAGGGAAAGAGAGAATGCAAGAAAAATGAAAGCCTACACTAAAATGGTGATACACCAGAGAAGGAAAACGTGAAACACTCTGATGAGGGAGAACGAAACAGAGGAAAAGAAGATTGAGGGAGGTTAGACAGAAGTGCCACAGACCTAGATCTTCAAATCCGCCATTAAATCTCCATGAAACACAACATCCTACACCTGTAAATATGGAATAAGTATGCATAAAGAAAATTTGGAGTGGAGAGGCACGGGGGAAACAATAAAACATGAGGAACGGTTGAAAGAACACCACAAAACATGTTTTTTATTGCTCAAAATGCACACAGACCATTACATTGTTTGCTCAGAGGCACAAATAATTTTTCCAAGTGCAAGAGAAGGTTTGGCAGCTCAAAAATGGAGTTAGGAAACAATTTTGACAGAGTTTCCCACATCCCAGAATGTCTCTTCTTTACAAATGAGCCAAAACTGGCTTTTAACGATGAAGCAGAAGACAAGGAGAAAGGAAAATGTGAGAAAGATTGATTTGAAAGCTCCACCACCCAACTAGATCCATAAAAATGGTAATGGTGCCCTTTACGATCCATTTTTCAATGTATTTTCCCATGCTGGAGAAGAATGGAAGCCATACTGCATTAAAAACTGGTAGTTGAATGTCGGTTCTGCTCCTTTTCCTGTGCCAGAGTTATTTTTCTATTTTCTCCCATCAATTTTGACCAAAATTCAAAATTGAAGGTTTCATCATGTAGAGGATCTCAACAGCTTTCCAACGATATGACTCTCTGAAGATTTAGGTTTAAAATTAGGGCAAAAATCAGGCTCATGGGCAAAAAATTGATTTTTACCCTTTTTGAAAATTTGGAAAAATTTCCAAAATTTCTCTACTGACCGCAGCTCCATTGTGCCACGTGTCACCTTTTGATTGGATACGGGGATCGAAACCAACATTTTACCTTTTCGGGGCAAAAGTGCAGATTTTTCCAATGTTCTCCGACAGCCCGCCAAAGATTTGATGACGTGTCTCTGAAATGACATGTGGTGACCTCTTATTCACTGGGGATATGCGACCCCCATTCTTCAATTTTTTGTTTTTGCAACTTTGGCAAAATTTCCAAAATCCTCCCGATGCCCTGATCCCCGCCGATGAGTGGACATGTGGCATCTTTTGATTGGTCGATAGGGTTGCGCTTCCATTTTTTCCTTTGACACATTTTGACCAAATGCCAAAAAACTCAAAGTCCCTTCAACACTTGCCACTCTGCCTTGACACGTGGCATCATTTCATTGGCTACACACCTTAGGTGTCTCTTTTTCCTTGTGGGCTTTTGGGCCAAATTTTTCCTTTGACTTTTTAACCCAAAAAGGGTTAAGTGCCAAACATTTTCCCACCAGCATGCCAATGCATTTCCTTCCCTTCAGTAGGCCTGCGGGCCACCAAATTAATTTTCACCTTTTAACCAAAAGGGCTAAGTGGGAAACTTTTCTCCATGGGCCCACCTTGGGAAAATTTTCCCTTTAAACTCCGTCAAGCCATAAGTCAAAAAATACAAGGAGTTAGGAGGACTTCTTTACCTTTCTGGAAAGGGGAAGAAATTCTCTATCTGTTGCAGCCATTTCTAGAATATTTTGTGTGCTTGAAATGTGTGAAAATTTAATTTTAAGCACAAGCAAGGAAAGAATGAAGGAAAGTTAGCCAAAATAACCAGGGGCTCATTTTGGATAACATCACCTTCTTCTGTATCTTCACCAAGTGATGGAGAACTAGCACTCTCCTCTTTTACTAATTGCATAATCTGATTTCTATTTTTAGTCCTTTTATTGCTTGTGGATTCCTCTTTTGGACATTCCCAAGACCTATGACCTATAAATTTATTACCTTTGTAGAATCTACTAGTAAAACCACTAGTTTCTCTTCCTCTCATGCTATAGCCACCTTTGAAATATGGTCTTCTTCCTCTAAATCCACCTCTAAAACTAGTTGTCTATTCTTGATAAGAACTAGACTCACCTTGTGTTATTTGGGGTTGTCTTCTTCCTCCTTGATATCCTATGCTTCTTAGGTTCCTTCCTCTTCCTATGCCTTTCTGGTTATGCCTCATATTCAACTTCTCTTCTGCTTTGAGTGCATGTTGATAACACTCCTCTAAATTCTTAGGACTAGCCAAACTCAATTCATCTTGTATATGGAACCTTAATCCATTGAGATACCTTGTTAATTTATCTGTATCATCTTCCATATGTCCTAACCTTATACTCAACTTGTAGAACTCTTCAATGTACTCCTTCACGCCCATATCTTTTTTCCTCGAATTCTATAATTTCCTATACAAGTTGTTTATGCAGTCACTAGGAAAAACATTTCCCTTCAACTTGGCTACCATTCTATCCCAAGACTTAATCTTGGGTTTTTTCTTCTTCTTCCTCTCTTCCCAGACATAATCCCACTAAATGGATATATGTCCCTTAAGCTTTGTCCTTGAAATTTTCACCTTCTTATCCTCAGGTACACCTTTAAAATAACAATACTTGTTTAACTCTGCTATCCAATCTAGAAGCTATTCTCCATTCAAACTTCCTGCATATACTGGAAACTCCATCTTGGGCTTATCTCCTTCACTCTTCATTACCTTTAATAATCTTTCCATTCTCAATAAATCAGGATCTTTTTCCTCTTCTTCTTCTCCTTGTGGTCTCTGAACCAATTCTTCTTCTCTATCACTCACATCTCATGTTTATACTCCTCTCCTTTGATTAGCTTATATTGTTGCAATTCTAGCATCATAGTTGATTCGCATGTTCCTCAGTTCTTGAAGGATGACTTCACCCATCTGTAAAGTAGTTTCCCTTTCTCTCTCTGTTGTTGTATTTCTTCTTGGAGGCATGATGTCTTCTTTTTTTCAAACACTTCACCTTCTTCCTCTTGGCATTGAATTATCCTCTATCTCTTTGTTTCACACTTTTTTCCAAGCTCTGATACCACTAATGGTGTAGTGAATGTTTCTCCTTAAACTAACTCACTCACACCTATAGGCTCTAAGGAAAACAGTTCAAAAATTTCACTCAAGCTTGAAGAGATTTCCAATACAGTTCTTATATTATATGAGTTATGTAATTTACAAAAAACTCCCAATTGACAGTAATTCACCCTCCTAAACTTCTAGATGCTTATTTTCAACATTGGTGAAGGTTATTGAATAGGAACTTACCTTGACAATACTATAGTGTTATTCAACATTCACCATTAGACCTTTGTTTTCTCTGTAAGAGATAATTCACCTTTCTTTTACTATTAAGACCTTGAATGTG
Organism: Taxus chinensis; assembly: GCA_019776745.2. Taxonomy (NCBI): domain Eukaryota; kingdom Viridiplantae; phylum Streptophyta; class Pinopsida; order Cupressales; family Taxaceae; genus Taxus; species Taxus chinensis. Next base: position 781,851,833 of record CM034152.1, read on the forward strand.
GTATTCCTATCACCTAATCTACTTTTTCTCTTATGCTAAGAGTCTTCAGGCTTCACAATTGACAAAAAAATCATTTATTTGCAACAACCCTAGTTTTAAATGGTCTGCCACAGTTTTCCAAAAAAATTGGTAAGAATAATTTCTTCAAAACTCAATGATTTGGAATAGTTTGTTTTGCATCCGATTCACAAACCTTATGCAAACATTTCTTCAAATTTTTAGAATCTTTTATTGGTTTGAACTTGAGATTTATAATTTTTCCTTCTAGAAACCCTAGTTGTAGGGTTCTCACGATAGTACAGACCCGAGTATAAAAATTTGAATGAAACTTACTCAAAATTTGGTCTTCTTCAAATCTTATGGCCTTGAAAGGAATTTTTTACCTTCTAGGAGCTCGAAAAACACTCAGCTCTCTATGATGATCTCCAACAGTTATCCTCAATACGAGTTACAGGATGTATTGTTTCAAATACCTTGTTCCAAGCTTATTAAAAGGAATGTAGGGTTCTAATTATAATGTTACACAATTTTGATTCTCCCAAAGATGAAAGTGGAAATGCCAACAATACTCAAGCCTTCGAGTTTGATTTCTAAATCTGTTATGGAAATCAACACAACACAGAACTCTATCAAGTTCAATTGTCAGCTAATGAACACTTCTCTAAGCCCTGATCAATTTCTCTCTTCACACCACATGTAGCAAGAAGATATATTGCAACCTTAAACACACAAAAGCTCTCAATAATGAAGGAAATAGACTTAATTTTGCTTAGAATTTACACATACAACTATGAAACTCTCTGTAATTAGTATTCATGCACAAACACACTCTTATCCAGTTTATTGAAACCCTCCATTTTATTCAATGAAGATTATCAAAAGTAGTTACATTTTAATCTTTTATGTCTCTTAATGACAATTCTCATTGAACTAGTCACCTTACAACTGATTCCTAACCACATTTAAGCCTACTTGATCAAGAATTACTATGTATTTTTAATCATGCATCTCATGGATATAAGAGATGAGTATTATTTAACTATTTATGACCTCCCTAAGCATGATATGCCTAGAACCAATATGAAAACAACATTTACAACTACAAAAAACCTTTGCAACTAGATTTAGCACTAAATTGCTCTCAAGAATTCAAATTTTGATTTTGGAGGGGAAATCAAAAAATTGAATTTTGAAAGGATTTAGGATACATTCAAAGCTTCCAAAGGTGTGTCAAGACATCCCTAAGACTACTAGACACCCTATATACAAAAAAAGGCCAAAATTGTGTTTTTACCCATTTGAGAGCTAGATTCTCATCCATCAATGGTGATTGTATACATGGTATTTATGAGGAGTTTCAAGTCATTTCTTAGAGGTTTGAAAAATTTTCATGGTCCTTGGGAATCAAGAAGGTGAAGACAAGGCAAGATAGCATAGGTAATTCACTATGGTTGGAGAGTTCCTAATTTAGAGGATTTTTCAATGTATAGATCTTCCCTAAATCTCCCTAAACCATTACGGTCCTGTAGAGCATTTTGAGAGTTTTTTGCTAACATGTGGAACTTAGAAAACAGAGCTCATACATAAAATATATTGCAAGTCAAAGTTTGGCATTGAAACTAGTCAAACATGGTCAAAAGTCCAATCTGGAAGTGACACTTGGAAAAATGGTAAAAGTTGAAAAAAAAGGGGGGTAAAAGTTCGTGTTTGAGTGCCTTTGATCTTTGACTAATGAAAAATTTGGTGGGCCCCACTTTTTGCTAGCTGAGGGCCCTCAACAGGTTGGGCACACTCTTTTGTAGGAAGGGTGCCTTTGTCACCTTTACTTCATATTACCATCAACAAGTTTTTGATTATATATGCCATCTATCTCTCTAACTTTCCCAATGTGGGACTATTTTTATTGGAGATTTTATATTTTGCATTACAAGACTCTATTTGTGCTTTGCAAATCTCAGGCGAGCCACATTTTAGCTCGATGGGGTGATTAACTCCCCATCGAGTTGATCCCATTATTACTACATTTCTCGAGATCATCCTTATCCACAACGTTCAGGTTTTATCTATTATCTTGGTTGAAGCCTATCTATTTACCTTCCACATTATATAGGTGGTTCAACAATACTCAGGTGGATCAAAAAACTATTCAACTTGGCACCATTTTGGTGCAGCAACCATATGACTAGATCGCATTGGGAAGTGAAACCAACCTACTATATCACCAATAGCTTGACGTTTTTTATGGCATAGTGTTCAATGCATAGCTCGATCGAGTTCAACGGCTCGACCCATTATTGGTCGTGGCAAAAAAATAGTTGCAGATGTGGCTATATGCCACAGGTTAGATAGGCCAAAAATCCTATTGTAAACACTATCCTCGTCTCCCATGCCGAAGATATGGAATCGATCCCACTTAGTGCTAAATAGTCAGTGATAAAAGTGTAAGCAGGTAAACTTGAACCTGCGAGCTCTCCATTACAAGTGGATTTCCCCAACTAACTCACCACAGGGCTTGGTCAAGCTAAAAAACTAGCTCGCAGGTATTTAAATAGTGACAGAGCCAGGATTGTGGGGTAAGGAAATAGGGAAATTTGCATTCAACTAGAGTTTTGAGGCACTTAGAGGCAGAATCAAGACTTGGTGTTAAAAGAAAAGTTTCTCGAAATTCATAGACAAAGACGATGGTGGTCTTATTTTCCCATGAAGTGTTGTATATTTTCCATTGTAGGAATTTTTCTATCGTATTTGCACAGGAAAAGCACTACGGAGCACCTATGAAACCATTGGTAAATTTGTGAGCAGTTTCTGACAGAAAATCAGAGTTCTCAAACCTGTTTCTAAGCTTATATTCAGGTATAAAGGTCTATTTTTCATTATGGAAGGGTTAACTGTACTTCTTGGGGTAATAATAGATAAATTCATGACTACGTGAATCTAGAGATGTAGCCTTCGGGTGAACTCCGTTAACAATCTGGTTTTTAAGGATTTATTTAAGTTTTGTGAAGTTTTTAATTAGATAAAATTCATCATTTAGATTAATTTGATAAAGAAAACAATTAAAATGGGAAATTGGACTTAATTGGAAATTTCAGTATCCATAATCCATAAAGTTCAAAACGAATGCACATTTCAATTTTGGGAATTAAAATCAAATTAAGTGCATTGTCAGATTCAGCTTGATGTCAAAATTAAGGATTTGTAATATTTCCCTTTGATTTCTGAAGTTGAATTTTAAAATGATTAATTGATCATTAAGAAGTGTTTTGAAAATTGGGGTTTCAAAACACCCAAATTGGTTCAATTAAGTACTCTTGATCCATTTTAAATCTGGAAAAACTTAGTATCATAAAAAAATTTAAAGTACATAGATAAACTAGTACCATTTTCAGATCAGTTCCATGTCTATTTAAGCTAGATGGTGAGTATTTATAGTTATATGATGTTGTCATGATGCTTCATGACAAGTTTTAGGTCATTCTGAAGAATATTTTTCAAGATACATCATTTTTGGTAAAATTGGGCTTTCTAGAGTTTTTTTTATGCTAAAAGGGGACCTTATGATGCTCATTGTGGATTGAATGTTTTTATAGGACCTAGAGGATTTTAGGGATGTTTTTTAATGAAACTAAGAAGGTTTATAAAAAATAATGAGGTAGATTTATCATCACATTTTTATGAATGATCGTTAACAAGATAAGTTTCTTTGAAACCCTAGCTAAACCCTAGCTAAAAGCGACTTGGAGAAAAAGGAGTGTACTAGTCCCATTTTTATTAGTGTTGTAAAATTTATGATTTTATGTTGTATAGGAATCCTCCAGATTTCCAGAAAGGTAAGATAGAGCTTGTGATTGTTTGTGGGCCCCACTCAAAAATTCTATTTTCTTAAGAAGTTTGGTTTGTGGAAACGTTTCTCAAAGAAGGTACAAAATAAATTGACATCATTTTTTCCTAGGAGTTATTATAGATTTCAATGATACTTTCATATCATGGTTGAGGTCCTAAATGGCGAAGTGTGCCCTATTTATGAGGACTGGTTTTTAGAGCAATCTATGGTAAAAGTGGATTTACAGGAGCTACAGGTGGAGTTAAGACTTGGTTAAAAAAAATTGTGATCCTAGTTCAGAGATATTTCCATTTATATTTTAAACTTGAGTCTTTTATAATGGAAGTGTAAGTTATGACCTACTCTTTAAAGGTAAAATCTACAAGATTCCTAATTAAGCATGGTCTTGAGTAGCTTCATGAGGTTGGTGATTTTTTTGAGTTTATTCCTATTTTTTTAAGGTCTCTCAGTGCTTATGAAAAATTTCTAAGGGTGTTTTATGCTTTGGTTAAATTTTGAAGTGATTTTGGAGGTGATGGATCAAGTTGACCTCAAGACTAGTTCTTGAGTCCTAGAAGCTTAAATGAGTAGTTGCAGAGATGGACTTATTTGAAGGCCTTACACTTAGATTTGGGAGGAAATTTAAGATGTTATGGAAACCATATTCAGATGGATTTTTTATGGTGTATGGTTTGTCTCATGATGAGGATATTTGATAGGTCATCCAACTCAATTAGTGAGGAAGAAGGTTTTTGGTTTTCAGGACAAGATTGCTCTGGCTAGAAGAGGGAGGTAGAATACACTTGTTTTGTATTGGTTGATTCTTGATATCATTTAGAGATTGAAGAGGGATTAATTTTAGTTATATTTAATTAATTTGGAGGTCTTGAAAGTGATAGAAATGGTGTAAACTAGTTAAGTTCTAAAAACTGCTTTATAGGCAGCTCGGTTTGGTAAAGAGGAAAGTGAGTGTGGTTTGCATATATGGATGTTTCATGAGCTATAGAAAGAATGGATGTTATCTACAGGTTATTTTATTTCTAATTATTGGTTACATTTCATAGTTTATATGTTCTTCGGTGATCTAGAGCATGGTAGGTGAAGACTAGTTCCTGGAAACAATTGTTTTAAGAAGTATATGAGCCTTCTTGGTAGTGTTATGAAGAATTTGATTGGTTCAAGATAATTTACGACCATGGGTGATGTTTTTATGTCATATTTGATTTTTTTAGCTATTTTATGGCTTGAATAATCACAGTGATGAGGTTTTTGGTCTTTGGTGAATTAGGTGGTGGGGTTTTGAGCCATTTATGGGCTTGTTTTGTGTGTTTGAGCATAGACGACCTATATGGGTCCATTTTATGAATTTTAATGAGTTTTTTGTTATATTTTTTAGTTTTTTTGTCAATATAATTTATCTATACCAACGTATGATGTGTTTATTAATTGAGAAGCATATAAAGGTGTTTGTTTAGTTCATTTTTGAACTAGGTGAAAGAGAAGGAAAAGGTACAACTCAAGTTTGTGATTGAAACAGGTATGAAGAAATATATTCAAATCTGAGAGAGAGTGTGATAGGCTGAGGAATTTTATATATCATGTGTGCAATGGTTTGAATCCAAGACAAGTCATGAAAGAGTGAGATAGAGTGAGTTGAAGGAATGAGGGTTTAGAGGTGTGTGTGTGTGAGAGCTGAAATTGTGATCTACATCAGTTGTGGAAGAAAAAAAATTAAGATATATTCATCTTCATATGGTTGATTTGGTTCTTTATCATATTAAGGGGATTGTAGCCTCCTTGTGGAGTGGGTGCTTCACTAAATTATGGGTTGGTGCTCCTTGTAGGGTTATTCCTCTACTAAGCTAGGGGTCGGTGCTCCTTGTGAAGTTAGTGCTTCACTAAATCTCTGTGCTTTGCGTCATATAAGTAGAGTTTCGGTGGGTTTTTCTTCCCCTTTAGGGCTTCCCACTTATATATGGTGTTCATGTGTCTTCTTCTTTGTTTCATGATCTTTTGAATGCTTAATACACACCTAATGTGATCATATCGTTATGGATGTTAAATGGATGAATGTATGTGATGGTAAATGAATTGAAATTTTTAGAGGACTAATTCACTCCCTATCATTCCATTTTTCTTCCAACAATTGGTATTCGAGTTAGTCCTTATGAAGCAAGTTTTACAACTTGAAGGACATCCTCGTAAAGAACGTGTATGGCATATAGTCTAGCTCAAGTTGAAGATAATCCATTGGTCATAATGAGAACTTGTTTGAAACCCTTAGGGTTTGACATATGTAAATCCATATATGAATTTTTTGGTCCATCTCCAACAGGTATAGATGATGATAAATTTCATGAAGGAGAAAAAGCATGTTTTTGTGTTGTTTTTGAAGCAATTTTTTCTAATGGCGAAGATGAAGAGCTAATAATTGATTGTGAAGATGACCTAGAAGTTTATCCTAATGAATTTGACCTAAAATAATATGGTGAAGTTTTTTATGATGCCTTGGGAACTGAGCTTGAGGTTGTTTTTGAATCTCTTAGTGTAAAGGATGATGTTGATGTGTGTAATGCTCTCTCAACCATATTCATGAGCTATAAAGAATCTAAAGTAAACCCTGAAGTTGAAGATAGTGTTAATGGAGAAGATGTGTTTTTATCTATACATGAAGATGAAGGGTGTCATGATCATGTAATCATGATGGAAATCAATGAAGTCATCCTAGATAACCTTATGGTAGAGATAACTAGTCATGAAGTATAAATCGGTATAGTTGAATCTATGAATATGATGATTCATGGAGGGTTTGAGGCCAAGAAGGGTTCTATTTTCCCAAGATAACATCAAGTTTCATCATTTCTTCAAATAAGGTATGATCTTTGTAATGAGTACTCATTTTCTCAATCTAAGGGATCATAGGACAGTTGACAAGTGGAAGGTGTATGAGTGTTCAAGATCTGAATCATAGTTTGAACAAGATGAAAATAAGGTATGAAGTGTTATCATGGTCTGTTATGATGAATTTTTCATTATCATGGGTCTTAGAGTCCATATATATCATATGGTTGTAAGAGTAATTCATTTTTTTCATAAAGTTTGTATGTAGGCGCATGGATAATTGAACTCACTATCAAATTTTTTTTTGTCTAGAAGTCTTGCTAGTATTCAATCATGTCTCATCAATGTTTTTTTAGTGTTATATATCATGATAGAGTCCTAAACCAAGAAGATAAGGATGAATTTAAAAGTACTCCATGTGTCAGTATGGAATCTCAGTAAGGTATGCAGATTCTCATGGAATTTTTTGTTATGGGAAGAGAGTATGATTGAAAGAGTCTGAATTTGAAGTAGACCTGAGTGAAAATTGACTTGAAGCCTATGCATTCAAGAAGTTTTTGTCATGAGTCAAGATAATAAAATATGAGAATAGGTTTGTGCATGAAGATAATGAAGTTTCAAGTTATTATTGATGGTCCTATTATCATAATATTTTTTTATCTTGGAATATGTTTTCCTTGAAAGGTTTATGCTTAGTATCGGTGTGTTTATCATCAAAAGGGAATGGTCTTCACTTGAGAATATAGTCATTAGTATCATGATGAGTAAAAAAGGGATTAAGATATGTCTAGTGTGCATGCTTCATGGAGTCATTATGGATTGTATCTAAGTCTTTTGAAACACAAGGAGAGTTGTGTCTTGTTATATTGCTTCTTTCATGGCTCAAAGTGTCATTGGAAGAAGCCAAAGCATGTGATAGAATCAAAACTGTGAATAAATACCTACATGTATATGTTTATGAAACTTTGAGATTATAGAGTGACAAGGTCAAGATAGAGTATTGGATCATGAGCTAAAGGGGAGAAAGTATAGTACATGAGCATAGTGAATTCAAAATTTAGGTACTCCTTTCTCATCAAAAGGATTTGTGAAGACATCAGAAAGCGTAATAAGTGTCATCTTGATTAAAGGTGTATGTGCACATTATGGTCTATAATGCCTCTTAGATATGAAGGTGTCAAGACATATTCTTTCATCAAAAAGGTTATATGAAGCATGACAAGGAGTCAAACAAAGTTGTTTTTGGCAGAATGTAAGATCCTCAGAGAGTTCTTAGAGTACTTCAAAGTGTGTGAATGACTAGTGGATAAGGAAAACATTGTAAAAATACTAACAAGATTGTGAGAGTCAAGAAGGAGTGATCTCAGTTTTCTTGAAGAATCAACAAATTTTATACAAAGGTACAATTTGGTAGTACTTTATATGTATGAAGATGTCTCTAAGTTTAATCATGCATCATGGATTCTACATCAAGGTGATTAAGCACAGTAGGGTCTGAGAAATGTCAATACAAAAAGGTTTATATTTTTTTAATGAAGTAATACCCTAGATTTGAGTGCATGAAGAATAACAACAAGTGAAGTTAGTGGTATTTCAAATGCCTCAAAGCCAAGGTATGTATTTATGTGATTACTTGTGTGGTATATAGCAGTGTATCATGCATAAGTATTATGTATCAAGAATTCTTGCCAAGCCATTCATGCCTGAGATGGGAAGTTAAAGCATGGTAAAAGTTTGTAAAACGGGGTAGATGTGTTCAATATGCCAAGTACATATTTTGATTTAATTATTGAAGTCTATCTTGGAAGTCTTTTGAGTATGAACCCAGGTCATGAGTCAGTGGAGGTTGATTTTTCCCCTCAAAATGTTGTTTGATAGTTTACAAGTACATGAAGGATTGTGATCTCTAAAAAAGTTGAAGAATGTGTGCCTTTCTAAGAGGTTCACAAGATCTAGAGGATGAAATTTGACAAGACAAGGTATGATATCATGATTGACTAAACTGTGTGCAAGGATTCATGGAGAAACTTGAAGTGTTCCATTTGAAAAGAATGAAATTTAAAGCTTAAGTGTTGAGTGGACTTTCATGAAGTACCTTTTCATATTGAAGACTTGAAAATGTTGTTAGTTTCCTTGATTGTTGTGCTAGTTGATATAGTTGTATCTCAAAGGGAGTACATTTGTTTAAGAATTTGTAAAATGTCATGAAGGTTGTTGATAATCAATAAGGTTGTGTAAGCCTTGGGTCTGTATCTCTGAGAAAGGTACAATGAACCTTTTTATCATATTTTCAAGATTGAAGACAAAAATAAGGTGTGAAGATTGTTCTGAGCTAGTAGATTTGGTGGATCATTGTCTCAGGGGAAATTTAATGAATTTACAAAGAGTAAACATGATGCTTTAAGGATGAATTAGCATTTAGAGGTGAAATATGGACTATGTATATGTATGGTCTTGATTTCAAGTTTTGTAACATGTGCTTACCTGACAATGTTGCATGAAGAAGAGAAGAGATTCAAGTATGGACACAGAGGTATAAATGTGCACAGATTGAAAAGTTGGGCCAAGAAAGGTCTTGAGTTTAGGATGACATTAGGACTGTGTTTACAAAATACAAAGGGGAGTGTATCATGTTTAAGCTCCAAAAGCATGTGTTCTGCCGAGTACTAGTTGTCCTTAAATATAAGGAGCTAAAAGGTATTGCCAGTATAGACTGTATGAAGTTTATTGATATAAAATTGAGAGTTATATGAATCTAAATTAGCAACAATTACATTAAATAATTGTAGAAAGAAATAATAGACATGAAATAAATTTGCAAAGAAAAATATAATAAACATACTATATTATTGATTTAATAATTCTGGAGCAATTTATATAGTGAGTGAGCTTACAATATATAGTCTTTCCATTTCCTATAAACAAGAAGATGAGGCTTACCAATATCATCCCACTAATCTCTCCTAGAGAATATCTCCTATGATCACTCACCATTATTCTCTCACATATCCAACCAGTAGTCTCACAACAAATCAAAAATATAATAACTTATATTGTGGAGGTTGTTCTCACTATTACTAATAATCTATATGAGTGTTTATTCCAACTCACAACTATTTATACTCAACACATTATATTATTAATATGAGTTATATTAACTCATGTACTACATAATATAAAATTTAACTAATATCACTCAAACTCACTAACGAAATATATGAATATTACATTAAACCATTACAAATAATAAGGTGACCACTAATCCTAAGATTATTCCTAATATTTCCCCCTTAGTGCGAACATGGAGAACACATTATTTTGTACTTGCTTATGTTTTACATATGGTTTTATGACTTGGCTAACCACCAACCACAAATGATTTTTTTCTAGTGGAACTAATAACCACTCTATAGAGGTTTTCTAGGAGAACCACAAACTCCCAAGAAGGTTTTTTAATGGAACCAACAACCATAAAAAAATTTCTAAGAGAACTAAAAAACTCACGAGAAGGTTTTCTAATGGAACCAACAACCATTTCATAGCAGCATACATATTTAGTTCACATCACCTTTTTACATTCAGGGGAAAATATGAGAAATTTCCCACACATTACAATTTTAAACAGGTATAATCCATCTGTTCTTATTTGTATAAAGTAAAGATTAAAACACACAAAAAAATAAATTCCTCAAATTCATTATGTGGCCCCTACACTTGCGGCTGGCGAGAGGTCACTAATTGACCTCCTTCCTTCATTTTCTCCTTCCTCCATCATCCAATATTTTTTTCGTAACTCACAAAAAATCATTTTTGATCTTAGTTTAAAAATCC